>CM031243.1:248755884-248835361 GCA_018340775.1 Taxus wallichiana var. yunnanensis
TCCATTCATTTATCATCCAATTTCTTAATTAAATCTTGTAACACTTGGCACCAGAATTCCATGGCCTTTTGATATTCAAATAACTTTGAGGCATCATCGATCACCTCTTCTTGAAGGAGAAAGTCTGGGTCTACTTCTCTTATTTCACTCCATGTTGCCAGATTCAAATTCAAGTTGTTATTATCCTTAGAAAATGCTTCATCCATTTTGTAAATAGTAGTTCTCCCAACCTACAAATCATTGTATATTTTGACAACTTCTTTGATTAAAGGATTAGCTTCATGCAATATGCATTCCATCCATCCATTTACTGATCTCCCTTTCTAGCCTAGCTTTTTGATCTCATGATAAGAAATGTCGTTGATGGTAGACAAAACTGTCATAGCCGTAGTAGTTGAGACTTTGGTAGATGGAGTAGGTTGGGTTACTTTCCTTAGCAATGCAGTGAGTTGTTTGACCTTGAGTTTGAGCTCATCTTTTGTAGCCTTATCCTTTTCATATTTTTCTAGCAGAGCCCCAAGAGCAGTGTGCACATCTTGTTTGGATCCTTCATGAGTAGATTTTCCCAATGAAAATCTAGAGATCCGATAATCTGCAACTATAATTGTTTCCTTAGTTTTTCCCTCAATGGGAGTAGCAACCTCTACAATTCACTCCCCAGATGGATTCACTATTAGACTCAAAATAGTCCTTGGCCTCTTGGCCTATCTTTTGGGTGTATGTTCCAATATACTGAGATCTATAACATCTCCAGAGGAACCTTCTTCTACTTTGGAGTCTTCCTAAACAACCATTCTGGGATGGCTAATGTTGATGAAGATGGAATAGTAGATCTAATACCTAAAACATTAGTCATGAAAAGAGCACTAGAAACATTAGTTGGTATTTGGGTAGAAGTGGCAATGATGGATGGGGTGGATGTAAGGACAACCATAGGAGTTGATAGAATGATGTTAGGGGATGAGATGGAAGGAAATGGAAGTGTAGAAGAAATGGGTGACCCGATAGTTTCTCCAACTGAGAGAACTAGAAGGGATGAGAATACCTGGGCCATAAAAGGAGATGGGAAGGAAGAAATGATTGTGGAGGTGGAAGGAACTGATATTGGAAGTGACAATGGAAGAGAAGGAAGAGATGATGGATCTTGTGAGATACTAGGAGAGTCACTGACTTCAACCACTTCTATCACAGGTGTTCGGGAGACATATTCTTAGAAACAGGAGCCTTGGAAAGAGATGAGCCACCAACAATAAATGAAATATTTTTTGGAACTGTAGGGGATTTTTGGGTCGACCTCTTCCCCTTTATGGGTGCTGATTAGCTTATGGTTGGTGGGGCCTCTATATTTATAGGTTGCTCTACTCCTTGGGTGAGATTCCAAAGGTAACTAACCAACTGTAAGTTATCTATAGAATGGGCCCCGTCCTCTCCTTTATATTGCAGCATTCCTCTACATACCAATCAATCCATGATAATGGTTGATTGGCAATATTATCATTTTTATATGCCACATCCAAAACCTCATCATTATCTTGCATATCTTTTGGGACATCGGCTATACCAAACTACCGAACTTCATCCAAGGTCAACCTCTCATAATCCCTTTTTTGGATGATGTATTCATCCCAACAATGAATCTAGATATCCTCCAATTGGGGCACATGGGCACTAGACCGACCTATTTTGCCGAATTTACTCCAATAATCAAAGCTGGTCCATGGATGAAAGGTTTACAAGGTTACTTCAACCATTTTTGCATCCACATTTTTGGCCTTATGAATATTTGGGTAGGTGTATCTGCCAATTGAAATAGGGAATTACATTCCCGCTTTGTGGCATTTTTTCTAAATTCAATGATAATCCAACAATTGTCGAACCAATTCAAGGAGAACCCATTTATTAGTAGGAAATATTGGTGATTTTCTGGGAGCACCTACGAATCTTGGAATCTAAATGTAAGTAAATGTGGGGAACTGTAAATAGATGGCTCCCCACTCACACACTTCTTTGAAGGATTCATCAGAAATCCTTTGATTGTATAAATCCTTATCAAAATGGTAGAGGATAACCGCAAAGAAGGCATCATTGACCCTACGAAAAATTATTTCTCCCTTCATTTAGTGTGAGTTGAGGATAGAAATCATAGATTTGGGAGGTGCTATGAATACCTTTAGTATTCAACCCAGAGAAATCTCCCATAGCAGCGGCCACATAAACTAAGAAGGATGTCATATAGAAACTCTTTGTGGAAATAACTTTGCTCGGATGATGAAAATGAAGCTACTAATATGCTCCTTTATTGGATAAATTCCTTATTTCTCTTGATGGTAGCAATGTATAAGAATATCCATTCCTAGAATTCCTTTGCAGAGAGGAAGACTTAAAATTCTACTTAGGAGCATAATAAGGTAATTGACCTCTGAAAGAAGTTTGACCTGATACATGGTATACGGTAATTTGGCAACACTCTTGGCCAAATAACTATTTATCATGAATTTCTAGAAAAAATATATTACAATAAGTTTCAAATGAATACTTCATCTTTTCTTTTCCCTTTAATATAGATAATAATTTGGAAAAAGGCTCCAAAGGACCAATTACAAAAAATATAACAATAAGTTTCAAACGATACTTAATATCTAAAAAAAACCAAACAAAAAGAAAACAGGGCAGGATCAATGAGAAAAATTGATCCAAAAAAGCCCACCAAAACCAGCAAAAACAACTATACAAAAACCACCAGTCAGCACAAAGGCCACAAAAGGACCTATTTAGTCCTAGCCCTGGTATGAGAGCTTGGCCAGCTCCTTCCACACCTCCCACATAGTTGTCTTCCTCCTCAGAGGATGAAATGATCAACTGTCTCTTTTTAACTGTAACGCTCGCCACCAAACCTTGAAGGGTATCCACCCTATTCTCCAAAGCTCTGATCTCCCCATTCGACCTCTGCACTCCCCTAAGAAAATTTTGTTCTGAGCTTTTACTTGGGTTATAGATTCTTCCAAGACTTCTAATTTACTAGCCAAAAAACAAAAACCGAATCTTTCTCCCCTTCTTCCACCTCCTCACCAGCTAAATCCTGCAAAGCCGACACTGCATTTAGCTCCTTCACAACCCTCTCCTTGATTTTCAAAAGTTTGGCTTGATCACCAATGGAATGTAATCTTCCCAATCACTACCCAGATGCCCACTGACCCCCTTAGTATTCAGAATAGGTTTTCTAGCTCTAACCAACAACATAATTAAACCTTGATGCAAAATCAACTCAGTTTTCTTCTCTTTGAATTTTTTAACTGAGGCACTCAGAGAGTTGAAAATATAAAATGGAATACTAATCTTTCTATTTCACCTAAAATGGTTTAGCAACATAAGATGTTGAGAATGTACCTTCCTGTATCTACCATCCAATGTAATATATTTCATAAGATGAAAACAAACCTCTACCCACCAACCTGGTAAAGAGTTACGAGCAATTCCATCCTCCATAAAACAAATTCTTTCCTCATTTTCCAAGAAAATATGTACCTCTTCCTGAAGATGAGATCTATCCTTATAAACTTTTCTACCTTCACAATCCATTTTGGTTACATTTCCAATTAAATCTTCAGACACTAAAAAACTTACCCCTCTCATCGAAACCAGACCCTTATTCCAGGACAGAGAAAACTCTCGTGAAATAACATCATCCGAACCCCTCAAACTTTGAATAAAGTAGGAAATACCACCCTCTTTGAATAGACCCCAAATAAAAGCATCCCATTGCAGACAAGGAAGAGGACGATGGCTCCACCCTAACCCTAGCACCCCCCATCTTTGTCTACCTTCTAAAAAAGGAAAGTAGATACATACCAAAACTCTTAACTAGATGTTTTAAAAGCCAGCTCCCACCCATGGTAGTCAGACTAATGATTTGAAAGGATAAATACACCCACGATGAATTTATTTCCCAAATCACAAGCACTCCCAAACTCAAGCATGAATCCTCCTTTCTACATAAAGTTTGTCCTTTGTACTTTGCGGTAACCCTCCCTCATCCCGCCACCATTTTTTATGATTAGCTAACATACCAAAATTAGCTAACATGTGTGTCCACGCATTCATTTGCTTCCCAAAACACGTGCTTAAACATAATATCTTCAAAACTTGACATTATAGATTTTGCATCCCTTATAATGGGATCTATATTAATATGATGTCTTACCTTACCATTCATTACATTAATAATATATTGGGAATCTCCTTCCACATAAATCTTTTTGATATGTAAGGACTTTTCCCAATGTAACCCAATTAACATAGCATAGGCCTCTGCATAGTTATTAGATTTATTACCAATGGCCTCAGCATAAGCAACCACCATCTTACCAATTTCATTTCTGATAATTCCCCCAACTACCACTAACCCCAAACTCCCCTTAGCAGCACCATCAAAATTTAACTTCAGCCACCCATCAGAAGGAGTAGTCCATTTTGCACTTCTTCTCTCCATAATCTTAGCCATAGAAGAATTCTTCACAATCATTCCTAAAGAAAGAATAATTTCCTACTCATGGTAAGGCAATCCCCTTTCTCCTTAATCTTTACTATAGAAAGATTATTTCTCAAAGCTCCCAGAATATCACTTCCCACCCTATCAGGGTTTTTTTTTTTTCTCTAAAAATTCTACTATTCCATTCAAGCCAAATTCCCCACAAGAGATGAGGCAAAACCAAACTCCAGGCCTTAGAAAGATTCAAAGAAACAAAAGGACTAACCCATTGTTCATACCAGTTAGCAAAAGTCTCGGTAAGAACCACACTATTTGAAAAAAATTTCAAAATATGAGCCATAACTTTCTAGGAGAAAGGACAGTGCATAAAAAGATGTTGAACCGATTCATTATTCTTTTTGCATAAAACACACCAATTTGGAATCATCATACCTCTTCTCTGTAGATTATCAATAGTTAAAACCTTGTTCTGAATAGCATGCCATAAAAACAAATTGACTTTAGGGATAAGATCTTTATCCCAAATATTTTTCCACACAACTTGTGGAGGAGGGAAATTCCTAGCAATAACATACCCTAACTTTACCGTGTATCTGCCATCCCTTGTCATAGACCAAAACATCTCATCCTCCCTCTGACCCACCGAAATATGCAAACCTCTTAAATTTTGATTTAAAATTCTTATGCTAGCCTGCTGAGCATCATCCATCCCTTCCCTATCCAAAAGTTTCCAAGTCCAGCCCCAGTTAGACTCCTCCCAGTAGTCTCTAATCCATACACCCACAATCAACTAGAAGTGATCCACCATATCCCTTAAAGGAGCTTGACTAGCCAAAGGGGCATCCAATAACCACCAATCTTCCCAGAACTTAATTTTTGACCCATTACCAATTAGCCATTTACGGCCTTTTAACAACATATCCCTACATTTACCCAGACCATTCCAGAAGATAGATCCTTCAGGAAGCACATCATTAGAGACAAAAGTTACCTGATTAGCCATTAAGTACTTTGACTTTAGAATTCTGACCCATAAACCTTGCTCATGCTCCAACCACCACCCAATTTTGGCCATAAGAGCTAAATTCATACTTTTTATATCTTTCAACCCCAAACCCCCAACTCCCTTTGGAAGGGTAACTTTATCCCAAGCCACCAAAGGAAGTCTATCTTTAGATTCCATTCTAGACCATAGAAACCTACATTGGATCTTAGAAATAATGTGTTTAATCTTTGCTAGGCATTAGAAACATAGACATAAGATAAACCACCATACTTTGGAGACAACTCTGCAGCAGATTGAAGCTTACCTGCTTGAGAAAGAAAAGTTCCTTTCCAAGTTGACAACTTCTTTTGAAACCTCAAAATAAGGGGATTCCAGCATTCCATCTACATTCTACCTCTAAACAATGGCATTCCAAGATAAGTACATGGCAACTCTTGTATAGAACACGCCAAAATATCCACAATTCTGGTTTGGATTTCCATATCCACATTGAAAAACAGAACAAAGATTTTCCTAAAATTTATGAGCTGACCCGTAACTTCCTCAAAATCCTGCACAACTTCTTTAAAACCCAGAGCCTCCATCTAGGTTGCATTTCCCAAAAGGAAAGTGTCATCACAAATTGCTGTAATATTATAGGATCAATACCATTAGAAATGATTAAACCATGCAATTTTTTTTTTGTTTATAGTCCACACAAAGTCTACTCAAAGTTTCCACCACAATGATATAAAGAAAGGAGAAAGGGGATCACCCTACCTCAGACCCCTCCCCAAAGAAAAGAAACCCTCTGCCTTCCCATTAACTAAAACAGAAAATTTAGGAGTAGAAATGCATTCCATAATGATATTTATAAAATGCCAATGAAAACCCAATTTCCCAAAATAATTTTCAGGAATCTCCACGAAATTTTGTCATAGGCTTTGTTCATGTCAATTTTAAGCATCATAGCTTCCCTTTTAGAAACTTCAACCGAGTGAACCACCTCATGAATAGTTATCACACTATCCAGAATCTGTCTTCCTTCCACAAAAGCTCCTTGATTTTCTGAAATAAAGTGTTCCAACAAACCTTTTAATCTTGAAGATATAATCTTTGTTATTATCTTATACACCATATTACATAGGCTTATAGGATGATAATCAACACTTTCTTCCCCCTTGCACCTTAGGAACAAGAGCAATGAAAGTTGTATTAACTTCCTTCAATAATTTTCCACTTTCAAAAAAGTCACGAAAACTTCTTCCACATCCTTATGAATAATTTCCCAAAAGGATTGGAAAAAAAAAGCAGGAAAACCATCCGGCCTAGAGATTTATCCCCATCAAGGTCAAAAAATAGTAGTTGTAATTTCCTCAGAAGAAGGGATTTTTATCAACTCTATATTTTCTTGATGAGAAATAACAGTTTCAAAAAGATTTGCAATGTCACTTTCCTTACCCAAATCAGGAACCTTATCAGCTGAAAGTAGATGAGAGAAAAATCTAACAAATTCCTAAGAAACATCACCCTGATTACTTAACAACAACCCCTCTCATCCTCAATTTCCCCAATAGAATTTCTATTCTTATGCATGGAAGTAGAGAGATGAAAAAACTTTGTATTCTGTCTCCCTCCTTTAACCATTGCACCCTAGAATTTTGTTTCCAATAGGCCTCCTCTTTGGCTTCCAAATTATGATACTCAGACAATAGAGATTTCTCCTTATCTTTCAACTCTATAGTCAAACCAGAAGACTCCACCTCTTCCTCCATCCTCTTCAAAGCTTCACTAATCTTAGATTTTTGAGCAAAAATGTTACCAAAAGTCTCTTTATTCCAAACCTTCAACCTAGACTTTAAGAGTTTCAATTTTGCCACAAGTTTAAACATTGGATTACCTCTAACATTACTTTGCCAACTCATCCTAACCTCTTCCTCAAGACTAGGATGCTGAAGCCACATCTTAAAGAACCTAAAAGGTCTTCCACCTACCTCATTGTTTAGTCCAGTTTGAAGGCTAATAGGACTATGATCCGAACCGATTCGAGGAAGAGCCACCACAAACCCAGCTAAGTTTTGAAACCAAGACAGATTTATAAAAAACCTATCCAACCTGATTTGAATCAAATCATCCCCCAATCTCTGTTTGACCAAGTGAAGAGGGATCCTCTTAATTCAATATCCACCAAATTATAGGAAGTTATAAAGTCAGCAAAATCCTCCATACTATCACTATAAACCCCGAACCCCCTTTTTTATCTTCCATAAACAGAGGAGTATTAAAATCCCCACCAATTAACCAATTTAACTCATTGTACTGACTATGAAAATGACTAATATCAGCCCAAATCTTTCTTCTTCCCATCACCGAATTTGGAGCATAAATATTAGAGCAAATCCACTCAGAACCATCTAGTTTCTCTTTAAACAAAATAGCAACATGATTCTGAGAACAAAACAACAACTTACCTTCTCTATCAATAGGATTCTAGAAAGTTACCACACCCCCTGAAGCACCCACCGATGACACACTTTGAATCTCAGATCTAAACCAAACTCTATTCTTCACCTCCTTCATTTTATCAATAGACATCTTTGTTTCTTGAATTAAAAGAATATCAGGCTTATTCTTCTTTCTAAAAGAGGAAAAATATTTTTTTATTAGGGTTATTTAGCCCCCTTATATTCCATGAGATGACCTTCATTTCAATTTATTTGGAGAAATACTCTCCTCAATGGAGTGTTGTCTTCCTGAATCAATTTCCTTTGCTGCAACTTTCTCCCTCCTATCCCTATTTGTCAAATTTCCTTTTTTTGCTGGAATCTTCCCACAATCTACTTTACCTTTGTCTTGTTTTTGAGTACTTCTTGTATTAAACCTTTTTTCTTCCCTTTCCATCTTTGATTTTTCCAAATTGAAAGAACAAGGAACTTCTTCCATATGGAACATCATTTTCTCCTCCTGAGCATCCAACATACTTAAAAGCTGCTTTACTGGACTTTGCGGAACACTTATGCCCCCACTAAAATCTTGATCTTCCAAACCCAAATCTTCCTCATTCAAAACCTCCTTTTGATACTGATATTTTTCTCCTTCCTCCTTCAAATCCCTACCCTCCAATACATTTTCATTTCTAACTTGAAAATCATTTTTTTGTTCACCTTCTGTTCCTTTTCCTTATCTTCCAACAAATGAAATTTGTTTAAAGAAACAAAATTTTGTTGTAAAGAACTATCCCCTTCCATCCTAGATTCCTTTTTTTTTTTCATACATCTACTTCCCTTTCTTACCCTCCTTACATTGCCTTTGCTCATGTCCCATCCTCCTACATTTCTGGTAGAACAACGGAGAGGCTTCATATTCTACCTTCTGAGTCCACTCACCAAACTTAGATTTAAGAAGAATTTCTTTTCTTAATAAGTTCCCCACAGGAACAATAACACAGAAATGAGCATACATTAATCTTGTTCTTGCCCTTGTAACAGGTCAAAAACCACCAACGACCCTAATGCATTTGCTATAGCTGTTAAAATTTCATTTTCCCAGAACTCCATAGGAAAACCTGGAAGCTTAACCCACACAGGAAACTCATCTAGTTTCTCCTTAAATGGATCAAATCCTAGAATCCATTTTTGGATCAAAAGACTTGATCTACCCATAAACCATGGACCACCAAGAAAAATATTTTTGTAGTCCTCCTGGTTTGAGAGGTTTATAATAAAAAACCCATTCACATATGAAGCAATTTCAAGTGATCCCTTCAGATTCCACTTTCTTTTTCCCATTCACAAAACCATTCTACATTCGGCCTTGATCCATAAAATTTACCAACCAAGGCATACTCCATCCTAGATCTAGCCCGATCTACTAACCCATCAAGGATATCAAGACTAATCAACCCATCTTTTTCCCCAGCCATAATGTTTTCATTCAGAGGATGATTCACAACATCCTTTCTACACTTAGAATCTTGTTGGCCCATGAGAAAGATGAAGACAACTTACCTCGTTCTAGTGTCATACCTAGACCCCCTACCGATCTCCCTTAACTGTGGATCACCTGTGTCCAAGTGAAAGTTCCCACTTGCCTAGTTTTTGATAATACCCCTCTCGCTTCCGCTTCCACTCCATTAAAGTGTTTTTCCTTTAATGTGGAAGTAGACATCAAAATCTATATTTTAGAACACGATGACTTTATGAATCTCAAAGCTAAAGTTTAATACTCGAAAGACAGTCCCAAAATCCCAAAAATTATCAACTGCCAAAAACCCAAATTGAAGAATCCCAAGTGAAAACCTCAGAAGCAGAGAAGTATGAATTTCTGAAAACCTCGACTTCCAAAGCTCGATCTCGAAAACCCCAAAAAAAGCTCGAAGTTTAGAAAATGAAAGTTTTGAAAAAGAAAGTTCTAAATTTCGAAGATGAAAGTTAGGAAACAAAAGTTCTAAAATTCTGAAGTTAAAAATTCCAAAGTTACACAGTTCCCAATAACTAAAAAGATCTGAAAAGAAAAATCCTCTAACATGGTGACCTCCACAATCTTGAAAAAAAGAGCTCCAAAATAGTGATGCACTACCAAGTCTCTGAAATCCGAGAAGAAAATTTTCGAACAATACTAATCTCCAAATCTTGAAAAGTGTTGAGAGGGAGAAATGGAAAACTTGAGAAGATCGCCAAAACTCTGAATGCCTGTGGAAACTCAAAATATAGAAACATGGTGGGCAATGAGTTTGTCATTTCAAGAGGTACATAGAGGAGGAACAAAAGAAAACAAATAAAGAGGAAATAAAAATAAAAGATCTTAAACCAAAAGGAAAATAACCAAGTTAAAATACCTTGAAAATGACATTAAAAGTACAAGAAATCGAATGTCAGAGAAAAGTGACAGGTGAAAATGACAAGTAAAAAGCAAGTTTAAATAGAAAAACCCGATATTAATGGTGAAATTCCAATCCGTACGGAGGTTGGTGAAAAATTAATTACACGAAGGACTCGAAAGTCTGAAACCTGAAATCTTGAATTTGAAATTTCTAAATTTTAGGGTTTTAGAATTTGGAGATTGGGAGATGAAAAATGTGAATTGGTAATAAAAAGTTCGAAACCCGAAAGCCCGAAAGTTTGAAATTTCAGACTTTTTGACTTTTGGATATCGGAAGTGTGAAAGTGAAAACCTCAAAAATGACCAGAGAATTCTCGAAAGCTGAAAGTCTGAAATTTTAGACTTTCGGACTTTGGAAGTTTGAAAGGGATTTAACCAAAAGTGCGACCAAAAGTTCCGAAACCAAAAGTCTGAAATTTTAGACTTTTGGGGTTTCAAACTTCAGAAATTTGAAAACACATTTTCAAACTTACGTCATTAAACTCCAAAAGAGAAAAATCTCCGAAATCAAAAGTCTGAAATTTCAAACTTTGGGACTTAGATAATTTTAATTTACATTACAAAATACCCATACAAAAGAATTTCTCAAAAAATTGTTTGACTACTTTTGAAATTTGTTTCTCAAGGTAGATTAAAATGTTAATATGTCCCCTCAACTATTTTCTGGCATACATTAAGCCATGCCTTGTTCACCTGCATCCATCTCTCCTGATCATTAAGCTTCATAACTAGGCGTGCACTCATCCTCATCATGGGGTCTGGGATCTCAGCAATGTCAAAGTATCGTGACCCTTTCTTGTAGGCGTACGTGGCTACTATCTCCTTGATGGCCTCTTTGTCACTCAAGTCATCATCTAGACTCTCTCCCTCATAGGTAAGGCCTATGAATTTTGAAATTAACTGGGGAGTTATGCGCATCTTGCACCCCATGAAATAGAAATGATCCTCGTGTACACATGACATAAACCACTGGTAGAGGTGCTCAGGCTTTCCAAAGTATGGTAGTTCATAAAGTTACAACAACCCTACCTTCTCCATCTTAACTTTTACCTCGTCACTATAAATGGGCATGCCTTCTGGTGTTCTCTTGTTGGTTGGGCACACCAACTCTAAGGCCATCTCCTTCTCTGTTGTAGTTGTGTGATGGTTATAATTTCTCCACTGTCATATTCCTTAGGTGTGATTCCCATTATTTTCCTAGCAACACCTCGTCTGGGTACTACATTTATGCGTACCATTCTTCATTTGTGCTCTTAACAGTTGTTATTTGTTTTCCCTTGCCCTTTTGTTTTTTTTTTTCTTTGGTGAGATGGTTGGTTTTTTGGGTGCCATCTTTCTTAGTGTTTTTACTTATAAATTCTCCCTCTTGCTCTAATTTACCACTCTATCCAGCCCCAAGCTCAATCTTCATGGAAAAATCCTTCTAACTCCATGCCCTAGTCGCCAAACCCTAACTAGAAAAACCCTTCCACAAGACGACGCTTGCTTACTTAACTTCTCCACACCTATGTACTCCTTTCCTACTGGTTTACAAATTTACCCTAGCTATGCACTTCATATCTCTCAAATGCTTCCTTCATCGCAAATATCTTGTTTGGATGCCCTAGTTCATAAGAGCTTTCTTTCCTTTGTAATCACAATGCAAATAATGAAGTGCTCGACCTCTTATTTATAGTTTTTCTCTTTTCCTAGCATTAAATGCTCTCTCACCTACCACCATACTTTGACCTTAAATGTGGCCTTTTCCACTAATCTGGTCTTAAGTGCCTTTACTTACGTGCCTAACCTTGCACAAAAACTTGTACAACCTTTCAAGCACACAAAAATCCATCCCAATAGAAGACTCTTACGCACGTGTTAACAATGCCGAAGGCACTTCTTTTGTCCACCTGATTTTTGCTCTCGCCTACCTCATGTTGTTCTTGTGCTCCTCTCTATATGTGGTTTCTCTAAGGATTTCTTGACACCAACCATTCACATCCATCTCTTCTCTACGCACCTATTAAACTTATGTGCATTTAGTTCTTTTAATCGGGCCATTCACCGCAACTTCTATTACCAACACACACTTTTACTATAGGCCCATACTTTGCATTACTCCATCCCACACTAAAAAAATGCGGTGGTCCTCTACACATGAAAAACCTTAAAAAATTAATGTAGTTACCGGCACACATGGAACAAAAAAATATAGAAAGGAACAAATAATGAGAAAGGGAAACATAAGAAAATAAAACTACATAAAGGGAAACTTATACTAAATGGAAAACCTGCCTTATTACAAACACCAAGAAGATTTATTCATAGTAGGGCTTTAACCTACTCCCATTGAAGTATCCTGGTAATCTCGTCCCATCCAGTGCTTGCAATTGGCATGCGCTTGAATCAAGGATGTATGAGATGATGTAAGGGCCCAACCAATGGAATTTTAGCTTCCTAGGATGGCGCAAAAACTTGGAATCATATAGAAAAACCATCTGCCCAACCTCAAACTTCTTGTTCTTGATGTGATGATCATGCCATGCCTTTTTTTTTTCTTTTTCATTCTTTTGGCTCCACCTGGTGAGTGACTGTCTTTTGTCCAACTACATTAATTTGTCAATCCTTTCTTCTAGCGCTTGCTCATTGGCTAATCCTCCTGCATGCACTATACGCAACAAAGGTAACATGAATTCAACTGGTAGGAAAGCCTCTACGCCAAACACCAATTAAAATAGTGTGGCCTTATTTAACCTCTTGTAGGTGTTCTGTATGCCTAAAGAATGACTGATACTTTTTCATCCCAATATTTTCTACCAACATCATAGATCTTAGTTAACATGTGACTAAGTATTTTGCTAAATGCTTTAGAGTTCCATTTGCTTAAGGTGATAGGGGGTAGTCTTGTGATGGGCCACCATAAATTATGATAATAGAATCCTGACCGTCTCATTAAGAAAGTGCGTACCTCTATCACTTGTCAAACTTAATGGGCATCCATACCTACTGATTATATTTTCCCATAAAAATCTAGCAGTTGTAGCCATTGTATAATCCTTTGTAGGTGTTGCCTCGACCACCATGTCAAATAATCAGTGCAAGTGATGATATACCATGAACTAGTCCTTCACACTATTGGGGAGATTGATCCTACAAAGTCAATAGCCCATTTATCAAATGGTTTTGCATTGGCTATTGGTCATAAGGGCATTTCATCCCTCTTTCCAGGTTTTCCAAGTGTTGACAATGGTCACAAGCCTTGCAAAACTCAATACAATATTGGTAAATGGTTTCCCACTAAAGCCCTGCAAGAAGAATCTTCCACATGGTTGCATTTCCCACATAGTGTCCTCCTACAATCCCACCATGCGCTTCTTCCATAATTGCAATGCACTCATGTTCTAGCATGCATCGGTGCAAAACCTCATCACGACCCAATTTGTATAGATCTCCGCTAATTAGCATGTAAGGCATGACACGTATGGCCAATTTTTTCCTCTCCAAGGCCTTCATTCCTTCTGGCACCACACTTGTCTTAAGAAATACTACAATGTCCTCCAAATCTGAGGGTGTGCACCATAACCTAAATAGTTGTGCATCTGGCATAGTCTCCTTAATGCTCTACGCGTCCTCCCCTGAGTCAATCCTAGATAGATGATCGGGTCAGAATTACTCTTTCTTGGCTTCACAACCATGGTGAACTTGAATTCTTGAAATAGCAGGACCCACCGACATATGCGCCCTTGAAGAATAGGCTTATTGACTAAGTATTTTAATGCCATGTGGTCCGTGTAGAATATAAAGGGTGTTTCAATAGATACTACCTAAACTTATGTAACACATAGATCATGGATAATGCTTCACACTCAGTAGTTGTGTAATTTTTCTCTACTAGTGTTAACTTTTTGCTGGCAAAACACAAGGGATGATCAATAATCCCTTCACCAGGTTGTGCAATATTGCTCCAATGGTTGTGCCTGAGGCATCAACATGAACATGGAAAGGCTTATCCCAAGAAGGGAATCATAGTATGGGCATGGTGACAAAGCTTATCCTTTAAAGTATTAAATTCCTTCTGTTGCGCCTCTCCCCAAAGGAAGGCACTCTTGTGTTTAAGAAACTATTCTAAGGGCACGACTATCCTGGCATATCCCTTGATGAACTTTCTGTAATACCTGTATGCCCAAGGAATCTGCACACTACACTTTGGCTAGTAGGCTCCCCCAACCCCACAATGAATTTGGTGGGATCTACTAGTAAGCCCTCCCTACATATGATGTGCCCCAATAATGTTCCAAATGGGGTAGCAAAGACACATTTCTTAATGTTGAGGGATATTCTCAACTGCTGACATCTCTCAAACATTAATCTTAAGTTATCATAGTGGTCCTTCACTAGCCCATACATTGTCCAATCATCCAGATAGACTTGAAGAAATTTGTGGATAAAGTCCTGAAATGCTTGTACCACAATGTGCAAGAACACAATAAGCACATTCTTCAACCCAAAGGGCATGACCGTATAGGCAAAACTTCCCCACTCAATGGTAAAAGTTATCTTCTCCTAGTCCTCCTTTGTGATCCGAACCTAGTGGTACCCTAAAAATCCATCTGTAAAGGAATAGACTTCGCATCCGGCCACTCCTTCCAAAATTTCTTCAGTGAAGGGGGTTGGAAAAGGATTGATGACACAAATTGCATTCAACTCCCTATAGTCTACATAGATCCTTATCCTTCCATCCTTTTTGATACTAATGACCATTAGACTTACCCACTCTGACTCTTCAACAACTTCAATGATACCCGATGCTATCATCTTATCTATTTCTTCCTTGACCTTCACATGTAGGTTAGGATTCATTTGGTATGGTCTCTTCTAAACCGGGTGCGCACCCTCCTTCAACTTGATCCTCATTTCCCCCAAGGAATGGTGAATGCCTTTGAGTTCATGATACCCGTGAGGGAATAAATCCTAGAACTCACATAATAGATCAATGATCTTAGAGACCTCCTTCTCCAACCAATAATCCCCGATGATGGCCTCCTTAGGTTCCTCTTTTGTACCAATGTTAACCTTTTTTATCTTTAATGGTTCATGGTAGGTGCACACCCATTCATCAACACTATCTATCACTTTGCGCATCCCTACAAAATGGTTAACATCTAGAATCTCCATTTCCTCCCCATCTATGACATAAACCATCTTTCCTTTTTCATTTTCTATGCATGCTTGCTCAAACTGCATCTCCTCTGACTCATCCTCAACGAATCATTCCTCTAAAATGGGTTCACATAATAAATATAGTAGCATGTCTTCTATCATGGCATTATCCCCCATTATAAGGTGCTTGAGCACTTGCAATGCCTTATCTCTTGATGGATTTGTGATATGATATTCAAAAGCTTGGATGAGATCGGTTGTTAACTCCGCCAATTTATTTTCCGCGCAAAGTGTGTCTCGATAAGATATGTTTACGCTATTATTATAAACACCTAAATTCCCTAAATTGGCGTTGTCCATAGGAGATGGCTGATTTTTATTAACAACATCTTCTTCCTCCTCCTTTCACATTACTTGTTGTTCAAGTATAGCCAAATGATATCTTGTGTCCAATAGGACAGCAAGGATCTTATCAAGTATTTGGGAAGTTACTACTTCTCCACCGGGTGGTGGGTTGTTTGCAACATTTCCTCTTGCTCTAACCATTTTTCGTTAACAATAAATTTTAAGGTTTTATCGGATTATGGACACAATACGTCTAAGAGTGTAACCTTTAGCCACGATACCAAGATGTAACATTCCCATTTTAAGAATTTAGAAACAAGGGAAGGTATTTTTATACATAATGTTCTCTATTCTAAAGAATCATAATTTAGAAAAAACATTCCATGTCAATCAATCTCATAACAGATAACCATATGCAATTGTAAATGACTTAGTGAACTACCGATCTCTCATTTCATGACTCAGTTTTTCAACCGATCTCTCATGTTAACTTTAAGTATTGAATACAATGTGTATAATAAGTATACCTAGTTCTCTTACCCTGTTATGGGTATTGAGTGTTCTATTTAAGAAACCTATCTAAATTTTTGTTACCAATATTCATCTGATATATCATTTCTTAAACTAGGTGACATAGGACAATGCAACCAACAACTTGCGATACTTTGGCCAAATATTTCCAACATACTGTTCATGTTACTATTCCTAGATGGCATACTCATCTAATGGAACACGTCCTTCACCCCACTCATCTATTATCTAGAATGGTCTTTACTGACTTCTGACAGTTCACTTGTTCAAGGTTTGACCCTAGATCTAGTTAGCAACATGATTTGGTATAGGAACTTATTCGTGATGACTAAGGGTATATAGACATACTCAATCGACCTAAGTCAATTGGGTGTGTCTAGTTATCCTAAGTCATCATGAATCACTTCCTATACTAAATCACATTCCTAATCGACCTAGAGAGAAACTAAGATCAAGTCTAAGTTGAGTAGATCTAGATGAACCAATGCTTTGAGGGTGTTGCAACATGTCAATTACAACATTGTATCCTCGTGAAGACCCTAGCCTTCACAAAGGTATAGTCCTATAGTTGGCATGTGTCAACATCCGACAGATTACCCATCTTGATGTACACACCTCGAGAAGAGGTCATTTTCACCCATTTATATTTTTATTAAGATTCAAATTACAGCCATCCCTGCTTAACCTTAATTCCAACAACCCTTAAGTTTGTCATCCCAATTGAGTTGTTAAGTTAATACGTAACTCATAAAATTAGGATTAATTTTATGTTCATTAACTTTTTTCTTAACGTTCAGTTAATCGAAAACAGAAACAACATCCATCATATGATTTACTTAGTACAACTCAACCCTTCATAAGATCCAAAACAAGTTTCATTAAAGTAGACTTCATAGAGATGAAGTTAGATTTATTAACGATCTTATGTACCATACGTTTGTTTAAAACCTATGGAGGTATTTCTCAAGAGGTGATAACCTTCCTCTTTCTTGTTTAAGTGTTGGGGTTTATTATACCCTTTTTCATTTCACACTTCATGATAGTTAAGTTGCATTATCATCATTTAGTGAATCATACAGTTTAGATAAAAGAAATTCCTTGCATGCCAACTTAACAAGTTGCATTCAATTCAAGGGATATTGTAATTAAATCCCATCCCTCCAACTCATTTAATGACAACTGGGAATAAGGATTAAATTAGGTAAGAATGGAAACCACGAAGATAAGATTACAAATTTCCATCATATAATGCACAAGAGAAATGACATAACAAGTTTAAGTAACTCCAAATATTTTTCAATTCATCATGGTAAAATACATATTTTACAAGACTGTGAATTTCAGACATATTTCATGTCAACCAACATCAAGATCATTAAAGAATACAACTTTTCTTCCTTCAATAATGAATCATATTTATCTATAAAAGATCCTAACTTTAAGCAACCAATACATCATATAATTTATTGCCTTCCCTTATCACTCACAAAGTCTATCGAAAAATTGCTAGCACGGTTCGGCTTCATGAAATGATCATGATAATCACTAAGCATTAAAATGATTTTCTTTCAACTAACTATTTCATAAAACCAACTCGATTTTATGAAACAATAAAGCAAAACAAACAAAATAATCAAATTTCATAACAACCATAAAAGAAGAACAATTTGTCACCTAAAATAACATTAAGAGAAGATCATGATATAATCAACACTTTACAACATTATATCGATAAGTAATATTTCAACCAATTTACTTACCTACATCAACTAAAACTACTTACTACTTATTTCTTACATAATTCAATTTGAATTGGTAATAAAGAAACTAACTCCACTATTTTCCAAACATAGAGTTACTTTAAGAAGCAGGAACAACAAACTCAGCAATACCAAATTCCATAAAAAGACATCTACAACCAAGCAAATTCTAGCTTCTTGAAAGGTTTTAGGGTGAATCATCTACAACATAAAATAAGAGATTCTCATTTCAGATGCTATACCCAAATTCATAGTCCATGATATAACCTAAGCTCTCAAGTTAGGTCACACATTAGAATTAGGAAAGTATTCACTCAATAAAAGGCATATAACATTAATGAATCCAAAACAATGTTAATCCCTTCAAAACAAATTAAGTGAATAAGAGAGAAGTATCAACAACTACTTAATGCATTCTAGGAAGTAATGCAACTGACCGATCCAATCTATACTAGATTACAAAAAGGAGGAAAGGATGAACTAAGATAACAATTAAGAACTTCCCTTCTAATTCGGTTAATCCGAATATCATTTCACCACTCAAGAAAAGAGAATACAACACAAATCTCTTACAGTTTCTAAAGGAGACAACGATGACTCATTACCTTAGAGAATAAAAGAGAAGGAGTCAATCGACATGGTTAGAGGAGGATTCCAACATTCCTTCACAAGCAAATATGGTCGTAAAAGGATTGGTACAAACCCAATCATAACATCCTTTAACTCTTTTAAACATAGAAATCATGCACCAAAAATTGTTAGACTGAGTCATGCGACCGTAAAATGCAAGTTGAGTTCCAACAAAAGGTTTATCCAAACACGAAGAAAAAGTAGTAACAATATTATTATTCTCATCAAGAAAGAGATGTAATAACAAGAATTGTTAAACAACTTACAGGGAATTAACAGTCTTCAACAGTCATTCAAAATCATCAAATTTTTAGTCAAAGGAACCATAGAATGTCCATTCCTTCAAGACGATAGTGCAACAATCAGTGAGAAAGACTCACATTTGAATCTTCACAGAGGTGAGGGAAATACATCTAATGAATGGACAGAAAGATCCATCATGATTTGATTCAAAGAAGGTGCAACACAAGATCGACATGGCTTAGCTACAGTGTGCACAAGCTATCAACAGAGATGATAAAATACTTTTCATTACATTTCTATGGACAGGTTCAACTACACACCTCTACAAAATCGACAAGGTAAATTATTCCTTCCAATCTTACTCAGAGATCAAAGAAATTGAAGATTCTAGAAACCCCTTATTCAAAACCAATTTGGTTAGTTCCAGATCAAGAAACGTCAACCAAAATTCCAAATAAACATCCTTAAAGATTCATGATACCACAACAGGAAGGATTTAACAAGTTAACTCAAGAGGTTAACCTAGATCAAGAACAGTATTCTAAATCAACAACATCTAACTCAACAGAGAAGTAGACAACATGATCTACATCTAGAAAGCTCAAACATAGCTACGTGAATAACCCAAGTATCGACTCAGACAAATCTGAATCACAAAATGTCCTCAACCAAACAAGACTTCATCTATTAAATTTTAGTTCAGTCTTCCAAAAATTAAAGAAAGACACAATATATAAATATAAGATCAGAAGAGAAGACTTCACACACATATATTCTCAACAAGATAACTTCAAAGTCTAAGTGTCCAAGAAACAATTATCACATAGTTTCCATAAAGAACTTAATTCGAGCAACTCAGTTTTTAACTAAAAAGATAAGAGGATTGCTAAAACATTCATTTTGTTAGGAAATTAATATGTTAGTGCTCTACATTTGTATGTGTGAATAATAATTACATTGGTAATTATTATTATAGTGAATGTTAGTAATTAGTTGTTGAATATTATATTGTTATATAGTTACAACAATATAATAATATATAATATATATATATATATATATATATATATATATCATTGTCACTGTAACTATTCCAGGTATTCATTCCTATTTTCTAGGATGTTGTTGTGCCTACCTCCATGGCTATATATTAGCCATTGTATTAGCAAAAATAATACATTGTGAATAATATTATTGTCTTGTGAATGTGTTTAGCTCTTTGATCATTTATATTTGGTATCAGAGAAGTTAGATCCATTTATTCAACAGATTCTATGACAGTCCATGTGCCTGATTAGATCCTAGATTTCATGTGTAATGATGAATTTGTTGTATTAAGTCAAGATCAATGTTTTTATTTCTCTATACATCTATTAGATCACATGTTGTTATTTCCCGTTCACCATATATATCTGTGTAGATCTCCAACGCAACAGTCCTGTGCTCTTTTATCTCCATGCGAGATCTTCACGTGCTTGATTATGTTAAGTTGAACATTATTCACATCGCTTTTCTCAGCAATAAGTAATATCTTTTGGTCGAGTAGTATTATATATATGTGCTCACCTATTGATAGTATATCTACCTAGAGGTAGTGTAAGGGTTTTATCTTGAGATTTGCATTATACAGATTTGTTGTTCACTACGGATTGGTTTGTGCTCCTTTCCATCGCATTAACTTTGGTGAAGTTCTTGACATCGAGATCGTCATCTAGATGTGGGTGGAGTTAATAGCTGCGTAACTGTGCTCATATCTTTATATTACGGAAGCTCAGCATTGCATTGTTACTAATTTCATGCCCGCATTCTTCCTCCTGGCATGTTGTATGCATGCTAAATCGATCTCTTAGTGGGTTACTTTGCTGCTCAACGGATTCATCCCTGCTACATATTCATATGTGAGCAGAAAGAAGTGATATGCACTTTTTTAACTCATTCTATGTAGTGCATGAAAGTAATTTCAATAAAAGGTGTGGGCATTCAAATCTGTTTGATTCGCCGACTACGTCATGGAGTCATAAGTGATCTCATCGGATATCGTGGAATTGTTACATATCATTTTTGGCTAACCATGGTTCATTCTCCAAGTGAATTTTTCTATGCAAATTGGTGATTTTGTGTTGTGGTATATTTTGATGTGAATCATTTTGCTTGGCGGCATAAGAGAACTACTCCTAGTGGTATTCTAAATATCAAAATTCTGTGTCAAATTTTGGTTGGATCAGCTTCTGGAGTATCAAATTTGGTACCAACATATGAGATTCTATATTCTTCTCTCCACGTGTGAAATATCAGAGGTGCATGTGAATTTTCTATATTAAAATAGTGAGTGTCGGTCATGCCAAATATTTTACTAGAATTTGGTTTAATTTAATCTCTAGTCTCTCCTCAAAAGTCAGCTTAGTCTAAAGTTTCATTATCTTATGAGTCGATTCATTCTACTTTAGCGACTAGGACACATTTTGTTTACCTTAATAGAAGGTATTAAGGTCCATATTGCTCATTATAGTTTAGTGTTTTTAAAACTCCATATTTTTTTGAGTCAAATCGTATCATTAATCAAACGTTTTTCATTAAAGTACATTGAGTCATTAGTTTTTTTGGGTCATGTTGTTCAGTTAAAAGAGTCAAAGTTTAATATTAATAATGTTTATATATTATTTTGTAGTCTTTTGTGTCTTATCATTGTCAAGATTAGTCAAAATTTGTGTGTCTAGTTTTATAGCGAGTCATTAAAAAGAGTCGAAAAAAGTCATTATAAAAGTAAAAAAAAAAATGGTCATACGGACGCATTTTCAGTGTTACCCAACGTCCTAGAAACCATTGAGACCCATGTTCACATACATCTAAACTAGCATAAAGACACTAGAGTATGGAGGCACCTGAGGATGGAGGACAAGCAGCGTCCTCTCGTCAGTCGCCAACGACGGGGCCACATATCAGCTTTGGTGACATGTGTGTGTTCAATTTTCTTTCAGTTGTTTGCAGTGTGATTATATTTCAGTGTTCCTATTTTCAATAAGTGGAAATTTCACATTGAGGGGGGAACATGATCCAATGTTCCATTTCTATTTTTTAGCTTGTGTGTATGAGCAACATCATTCTGCAGATTTTCCTATGTTATTTCTTGTAGTGAGATAGTGATGAGAGCCGATGATACTACTGCAACATCATGATATTGTGGTTGTTAGTTATCCACTAGAAAAACTATCCAAAGGTTATTGGTACTATCCTCAAAAACCATCTGTTGTGTGGTTGTTGGTTAACCACTTAGAAAACCATCTAGAGGTTGTTGGTATTGTCCTTGAAACCATCTAGATCATGAGCAGGCTACGTAGTGGCACATTGCAGTACAAAGCATGTTTTCCCCATGTTCGCACTAAGGGGAATGTTAGGAAATTAATATGTTAGTGCTCTACATTTGTATATGTGTGAATAATAATTACATTGGTAATTATTATTATAGTGAATGTTAGTAATTAGTTGTTGAATATTATATTGTTATATAGTTATAACAATATAATATATATTATTGTCACCCATAACTATTACGGGGTATTCATTCCTATTTTTTAGGATGTTGTTGTGCCTACCTCCATGGCTATATATTAGCCATTGTATTAGCAGAATTAATACATTTTGAAGAATATTATTCTCTTGTGAATGTGTTCGGATCTCTCGATCTTTTATACATTCTTGTTTCCATAAAAGATGAATTCACAAAACCAAAATTCCAAACATCCATTATCATTGACTTCCATCAAATACCAAATTCAAAGAAATGATAGTTTATACAGTAAGTTCAAGAAGTCACTTATTTACTATTTTCTATACAAATTTGAGTTCACAAAACTTTGAATCGAAGTATTCATATTCATACAGTTCAACAGAAGTAACAAAACTTCAACAAAACAAATATGCGATAGAGGAGGTTATTATTTTACCTTCTAACAACCAAAACAACAAACCTAGTTCAAAACTTGAAGCCACATTACGTTTTCATAAACCCCTTTTCGAACAGAAAAGTAGGATTCACACATGTTCAACATTACTCAAATCACAACTAGATTTAAGGTGAGATTCAACATTAAATGAATAGGAAAACAACCCATCTCCTACTTTATCAAGCAGAGATTCTTCAAAATAAATACAAATAATTTTCAAGCAAGATTGCATGGTAACCATAACAAAAATAAAAGACCCATTTATTTCACGAGAGCAGAGTTTTTTTAATGAAGACATTTAGAGAAAAGCATAGTAGCTTAATGGATAGAGCCTATCATGCCTGATAGTGCTTTTGTCAATTCGAAGAAGATTTCAGCCAAGCCTCCATAATTCCTTCTTTTCCAAATGAAGTCAACAACCAAAAATTCTTCCTCATATGCCTCTTATACCTCCATTGGATCAAAAATAGTCCAAAGGAGCTAAAAATAGAAACAAATTGAAAATAGAACTATTGGTTCGAAGAACCAGATATCTCCATGCAGAGCAAAAATCGAAATGCATGAGTAACCAAACAACCCCCAAGAAATCTACTTGCATGGTTTCCAAGGTGGTTTTCTCACCAGAACCGATGACCATAAATGCCATTAAACTCCACTTTCCTACCTATATCTCCATGCCACTGCCATCTAAAGTTGGTGAGTCCAATTTCAAAGATAGCATGCATTACTTAACTCTAGTGATGATGCCAACTAGGATTCCCTCTAGTTTCCATGCCTCTACCAAACTAATAGTACCACAATTCTTTAAATTCAAAATCAAATCACATAAATGACTTAGAAACCATTGCCACTACCTTACACTTTCCATGCAACCCCTTAGGTCCCTTTCCATCCTTACACTAGTTTAGGTTAAATAAACATTAGTTTAGGATCTAACCATAGGTTAGATAGAAAGTATTCACCTAGGTCATTTTAATATTGCCATAGGTTACAAGCCATCATAAATTAAGACATATCTCTTTACCTTAGACGATCTTCACATCCCACACCTATAGAGTATACAACTTAGATTAGGGTGCAACACGCATAGTTAGGAATAGATCTAAGGTAGGTCTAGCTTAACTTAGATTAGAATTTCAGTTAGGGTAGATCTTAAAGATCTAGGACTTAGGTTTTACCTTTATAGTCCTGAAGTAGACCTCTATCCTTCTTATGCCATTAAGCGTCCTAAGAGATTAACAAGAAGATCCAAGCACACTATTTACAGCAGAATGCAGAGCAAGGACCTCAAGAAAGATCAATAAAATTACGTATATTTAAGGACTCAGTCCCTTACTTCCTTTAATTTCTGAATGTTGGTTTGTCAAAGATCAGATAAGAAGAATTAAAGCATACCTTGGATCAATGGAATTGATCCAAGGTTTTGCTATTATAGAGAGATAAATTTGCAAACAACATTACCAATTTACAACCTTACCTATCTCAAGAAAAATGGATTCCTTGCAAGAAACAACATTTCAGCAAAATGAATCCAAGAACAGAATAATTTATCCATTACAAGCATGATTTCCAACAATCGAAAGAATACACCTTCTTAGGAAAAATCACATATCAATGTTTGCAGTGCAAAGAGGAACAAATTTAATAGTTTTTCAAATATGTTACACACAACCTTGTAGTGTCGAATATAGCTTATGTACCCATAATGATGGTGGCAAGGCTTATGCACATCTTATCCAGGACTTCTCACATGATTGGATATGGAATGAAGCAGTTTCTTTACCATGGTAGTCTTGAATGACCGTAGGCACATTACTTCTGGAAAACCTTAAAAAGAACATGATTCTTACCTCACATCACTCAGAAGGCTTTCCCGATGTGTATTCCACCAACGTGATGTAGTCCGAGTAGGTTGTTTATAAGAATCCCTCTTCTTTTGTCCTCATTTTTCCATTGAGCTTCCATGTCCCGTAATAAAATTTCAAGGTATGTCCCTCCAGAGTAACTTGGTAACTTCTTCCCTCCTAGGTGCTTGAGTGAGCACAACTTGGTCACTTTTGTTACAGACCCCCTCAATTGTCACCCAATTAACTCATAGGTCACGTGTGCCCAATTGTCACACGCCATGCTTATGGTATCACTCATAGACTGGGCATCCTCAAATTAGATAAATCCTTCTGTAGGGTGAATTATGTCTAGGTCTCTGATGGAGCGTACAAAAATTCTATCAAGGACCTCTTCTCCCAAAGGTTCAGTGTAAGGTGCCAATAGAGGGATGATGACCCGTTCTTCCTTGTTTTCAAAACTAATATATCCGTTGTTGAACCGAAGGTCAACATTGTTCTTATAACACCATGGGCACCCGAGTAATGCTGGAAAATTATCCACCTTAGTGAGCGCCAAGACTTCAAAGTCTCCAAGTAAACTTGGCCCCCGAATGGTAATCACTACATCCTTTAATACTCCAATGGGCATTGCCTTAGTTTTTTTGCCATATACAACACATTCGAAGATGGCTGTAATGCGGGCCTTCCCATTTGATGTTAGGAATCCAATGTAAGAACATTGACTTCTACTCCCATGTCAATCAATATTTTTCTTAGAAGCCAACCATCCATGACTACATTCAGTGTGATTTCTTTGTCATAATCAAGGCTATGGGGAGGGAGGTTTACATGCAACACCTTCCTTTCGCACTCCGCTCCGACACGTGGCATCTTTTCTCATAGCCATTCTCCTAGTAAGGGAATAATATTATCTTTCCTTAACATTTTACATACTTCCCTTACCTCATCTAGGTCCTTTTTTTGGGCCTCAACATTCCTCCTTTGGTCTTACTATCTAGACTGCTCCTTGAGACGTTGGATTTCTCTCTACAAACTCGAATGACATTCATTGTTTCTTTATACACTTCCTTCGGTGGGTAGGATCCGAATACTTCCCATACACCACTTCCTCTCTCGAGACTATAGTATTTTTCCTTGGTAATTCTTTGGCGTGCGCAACTTCTTCTTATGTTGTTACTAGAATAGGTTCTAACCTAACTCACACACCACTCTAGGAATCCACTAAGTTTCGGACTTCTTTATACTTTTCATCACGGTGCCCTTGTACTTCCAGTTTTCCTAGCTCATGTGCTCAAAAACTCGGGAACTCCTCATACTTGTGCTTTTTCCACACCATAAGAACTACAATAACTCTAGGCATTCGTACTTATAGTGTTCTATAGATCCATAATTATAATAAGTTCCTTATGGGAACTCACTTCTTCCTCCTTCATGGTCACCATGACTATGAAATCCTCTCGCAATAAATTCTTCCACAAGCCCCTCCATCCATGTGTCCTTATAACTACTAACAAGACTGGTCTGGCACACACCATGATCAATGGCTTTATGGATCTGGTCAATAAGTCTATATTTCTTATTATCATGGGTCATAGAGGTGAAAATATTAAAGTAGAAAGACACATTATTCGAATTACACGCTACAACAGGGGACATCTACTTGCATCATGGTCCCCATGACAGATCTCACAATCTACCACTATGGCGTGTACTGATTTGGGGAAAATATCCTTGGCATGCCCTTCTACTTCACAATCTATACACCACATTCCACTGCGAGTCTCATGGGATGAGTTTGCAAATAAATTTTCCAACTGCTTAGCCATAATAAAGTGATTTGAGCCTCCGAGAAAAGGGATCTCACTAATATAAATGCTCCCAATTGCTTGAGTGTGTAAGGAAGCCTCTAGAGTGTTGTGCGGGTTAATAAATGTCTTATGGGACAATGCCCTCCTAAAAAGAGTTATCAAACCTCCAAAAACCATTGAGCATGTTGTGAAGGGTGAATGTTATATGACAAATTTGACAAGAGAGTTTTAAACTATGCATCATACTCCCACACACTCTCTACCATTCCTTATTGAATCTCCTTTAGAACATTGATGCTCTTCTGCTCAAAATCAAGGATGTGGAATTATTCTAGGAAGGTGTTTTTCATCATAGTGTAGTCTACCACCATCTGATGGGGGTCATACTTCCTATACCAGCTATATGCACACCCTTGCAATATCATTGTAAATTGGTGGCCTTTTGTTTTGGGGTTGTGATCCCCTATGCATGCCACAACAACTCACACTTGTGGACATGATCCAAAACATCCTCTATGCCCTAGCGATCGACAAGTGTAAAGACATTTCAAACATTACCTAAGGAGGTGGTGAGGTTCATGTCCTCTTGATCTAGATCCTTGGTTTCCTCTATTATTTCCTCTGGTGTTCCCTCCACTAGATCCACTGGATCCACTAGGTCATGTGCCTCCCAATCCACTAGTTCCACCTCTAGACCCTCCTATAGCAAGTAATGGGCCTGAAGTGGTCACGTCTAGTGTCCCCAATGTCCTAGTGAATTGTGCACCAATGGTCATGCGAGATTGTTCCACTACGGAAGTATGTCTCGTGCCACTTATTGATGCATTGCCTAAACCTTGTGTATTTTCCCCTTGCCCAAAAATTCCTTTGAATATTGGAATGGTATATGCAGCCATAGAATTCCCAAATGAGAATTTATATCTCCTGGGCACAGATCAGTCACTTCCACCGACACAAACTAGGTCAATAATAATTCTCCCTTGATCCGGAAAACAAAGCACTAAGGTTAGGTCACTAGGTGGGTTCAGATTCACACCGGTGAATCTTCTTTCTCCATGGTATGAAATCTCGTAAGAACCCAAAGGGGTATCTCTCCCATGCTTGCCAAGATGGGACAACACGGACCGCTCGGAGTTACGCATCCTCTCGTGTGAACCTCAACTCCTTCCCATAACATCTGCCTCCATAGATCCATCACACTTGCAACCTAGCATTGTCTAGTAATATCCCTTTCACATGCTTCACTATACTTGAGTCATATCTCTTCCCTTTCCTTTTCATTCGTAATGTATGTCATCTTCCTCCACCCTAGTTTTCTGCCCAACGCTCAAAAGGGTTTAACCGGCCATTGAAAATGCCTCTAAATTCAAAGTAATTATCAAGATCTTCATCACTAAAGGAATAACACATAGAAATTATCCTCTGGGATCCCTTAGAAACTGGAAATCAGTAACTTCCAGAAAATAATACATAGAAATGGCGTATTCCAAAATGTAGCTAGACAACACTCCCTTCCACCAACAATCAAAAAATCATTTTCCTTGTAGTCAATTTTTATACCCCTTAACAAATAAGGAAAATCCCATGTGTGCCAACCTATCACCCAACAGGCATTGGGCGCTCACCCGAGGCACACGCGAGTCTTGAGCCCATCTTTTTATGTGATTTGTGCAAGAATGTAGCATAGATGCATAATTGAAAGACAAAATAAAATCCTTATTCAACTAAGAACTTCAAGTAAATGCTACACTAATGTATCCATTCAGACAAGAAGCATATTGATAAAAGATAGATCTGAACCATGAGGGAAAGAGGATGCATAATGATTATAGTCATTCATATGAAATATAATGAGCATAAAAAAGAGGTACGTATGAACCGTGAACCACATATATTCATATTTGAACATGTCCAGTAATCACATTACATCTATCAGGGTCATTATAAACCAAAATGATAGTGTAGATTAGAACCATGTAGCAAGACTAGACTTACATCCCTTATAATGCAAAAGAAAAACATGTACCCATCCCTTGATACATCATTCTTCCTATAGATATCCTAGCCCAACCATAAATCTCTTCACGTATTTCTATAGAGCTTCACCTCTCATCTGCTCTCTCTAATCTCTATGTTTCTCTCGATGATGTATCTTCTTCCTTTTTTTGTTCTACCGGGAACTTGTATTTATAGCCTTTCTCAACACCTTCAAGCCTTCGCGGGAGTTACAGATCTATTGCCAAGTGTCTAAGGTGGTCCTCTATGGGAGAATGCTTCTCAGGCTCGAGCTCTCCACTCTTTGCAATGATGGCCTTCTAGAATCTTCCATTGCAAGGTATATTCCTTCCTAGGCCACCCTGTTGCCATGTTGGCACCTTATCCACACCAAATGCCCGGTCAGGTCATGATTTTCTCATGTTCTATCTGATACGCTAAATATGGCTAAGTCCTAAAGACTTTTCTTTACCTTACGCGTGTGCCACTTGTTCTACTAAAACCCTCCCATAACCCTATATTGTGCACTTTCTCCTTTATTTCCCTTCTTTAAGTGGGTCCAGTATGCCTACGTGATGCTCTGTACTTAGCCAATAAATTAGGGGCCCAAAAATTAGGTAAAATACCTCTTAATCAAACTAAATAATTCTTAATACTTATTCAAAGGAAATAAGAAGTGTTTCATTTTATGTAAATGATGAGGTATTTAATGGCCCCATCACTAGCCATGCCCATATGTTATTGACTATTTCCCCAATGGATTTTTTTTTTTTCCTAGATATGGTGGAGATCCACTTCTCCCTCCTTTTCTCTTATGGGATTACATAGATCCATTGTATATGCAAAAATGGGACTCCTTGTGTCAATGGAGTCAACTCATAGCTCCCCAATTATGTGTTTCACCACTCTCATGTGCCTTGGTACACTACTAGAATGTCAAGATGTGTGACCGTGAGTGCATTTCCAAATTGTTGAGGCACCCTAGTGATAAAATGTACCTCTACATACCCTATCCCGTCCTTAAACTAAACCATAAGGGAACATGCCATTAGGTAAGCACCCTCTCTGTCTAGGAGTGTAACATCACCATGTATGATTATACAATCATATCTACATCATAAGGGTATCTTCCTCCCTTAGAGTGTCTTTAAAAGGGCCCATGTTTCCCTAATGATGTGATCTCGATCTCTCTAGATGGGTCCACTAGAACTTTTAGGCATACAATATTAACCTCTACATCGGTAAGGGTATCTTCCTCCCTTAGAGTGTCTTTAAAAGGGGCCATGTTTCCCTAATGATGTGATATGGTCTCTCTATATGGGCCCACTAGAACTCTCTAGGAATATAATATTAACCTCTCATAAACGCAACTCATAACTAGTTTGGGAAATCTCAAACCATGGCCTATAAATATCACTATCATGTATAAATTCTTGTAGGTATGGGATAACATATCATGTGCCTTGCTGAATTGATTTCATTCTCCTAAATCTCTTTGATGATAGGAGCCTAGATATACAATAGTTTGTATGTTCCCTTATCCCTAACCACTCGGAGAATAATATTTTGATAATGGCCTTATGGAAGTTCGAATCGAGGATTTAAAAAAACCATGTGGATTAGTCAAACTCGGCACTTAGTGAATAAAATACAAAAGGTTTGCGTGAGACTTGGAGCACTCAAACCAATTGGAGACTTGTGTGACACATAGTGGTTATTTCGGATGATTAGCTACAAAGTGTTTTTCATGGATGTAGGCTAAATATAGAATGGAAAAGCGATAGTTGACTAAGGGAGATCTATTATTAACACTCTTGCATGTAATCCTATTTTTGTAACGGAGCATGGCTAATAATAACATGTGACCTATTTTTGGATTAGATAAGTGGTGAAGGGAAAGTCACTACCGATATAAATATCTAGTGAACTATGTAGATATATATATATATATATATATATATAGAGAGAGAGAGAGAGAGAGAGAGAGAGAGAATAGATATATTTGTGAGAACTAGGGTATAGTGAGATTATGTTGCTAGATCTATTATGCACATGAGTGTATACTATTATTATTGTAATGAAGCTTCTGTGTATTTACTGCAATTAATATAATGGATATTATGGACTGAAACAAGGTGTTCTCATGGTTATAATTCAAGTATTGCATGCTTGATTCCATTATGGTTATCTATTAAGTCTGTTATGTTCTAGATCTAGGTCTGAATATGCACTGTATGAAAGATATATTAGTTATAGATATGAATGATTAAATTCTTCATCATGCTAACATCCTATAACAACAACCCTAAAGAGGGGCCTGGTACCTTTGCATGCTTCAGGTGAGCACTCATTCTAGGTTGGGTGATGTGCCGGTGCGCCTGGATTTGTATTTCGAATTCTAGGTTGTATCATTGGTTCACTTGCCTTGAGAAGGAAAAAGGAAAAATGGTCTACTTAGTGGATAGTAAAGAAGTAGAAAATATGGATGTAAATATTTCAACGGGTAGGTGTGAGGTATTGGACAATGCGAGATACAACCACGTGTGCCTATCATGAACCTATGAAGATAAATAAGATGAATATTGGGTCCGAGGCGGAGCCTCAAGGAAGCCGTAATTGGAGAGTATTGGTGAGAATCTGAAGTGGAAAAAATCATGGAGTTACTAAGGGATTACCAGGAATTATTCCATAGGGGTACCATAAACTTAAATACGTACATGAATCGTTAGGGAGATGAAAATAAAATTGAAGAGGGTGTGCACCAGTTAGAAAGAGACCCTATAGGATGAACCCCAACTTACACGAAAAGGTCAAAGAAGAAATTGAAAAAATGTTTAAGTATGGAATTATCAAGCCCCTTGATGAATCAAAATGGGTTAGTTCGATGGTGATCGGTATCAAGAAGGATGGACAGATCGGGATTTGTGTGGAATAGAGGGAGTTAAATGTTGCATGTGTGACTGATCCCTTTCCTACGCCATTCACCAAGGAAATACTAGAAGGCGTTGCAGGGCACAAAATCTATTCATTTACAGATGGGTTCTTTGGGTATCATCAGGTTTGAATTGCCTAGGAGGATTAGGAAAATACTATGTTTACTACTAAATGGGGTAGTTTTTCCTATCTTTGTAATGCCTTTTGGTCTGAAAAATGTGCTTGTATTTTTCGTGCATACTTGTTCAAGCATTCAAGGAATTTACTCATAACTTCTTACAATTATATTTATATGATTAGACGGTGTATGGATTAGTTAAGGATCATTGTGATAATCTACACTTAATTTTTAAAAGATGTATATAGTTGAGTATCTTATTGAACATTAAGAAGTGCATATTTTCTACACCATTTGGGAAACTGTTAGGACACATAATCTACAAGGAGGGTTTGTTGGTTGATCTAGCCAAGGTTATAGTCATTATAGGCCTAAGGGATCCTACCATTTAGAGTGAGGTGCATGGAATTTTGGGTCATACAGGATATTATAGGAATTTTATCAAAGGATATGCCAAAATTGCTACACCATTGGAAGAATTATTGAAAGGGAAAGGTACGTTCTATTGGGGAGAACCGCAACAACATGCATTTGAGACATTAAAGGAAAAACTTACTATCGTTCCTATTATGCATTTTCCTTTGTGGGACCAACCCTTTCATGTACATGTTGATTCCTTTAGCACAACCATTGGTGTGGTGTTGGATCAACTTGGAGAAGGTATTGTAGATCATTCTATCCATTTTACTAGTAGAACACTAACTCCTACAAAATAGAATTACACAAATACAGAGTGCGAAGATGTGTCAATTATCTATGTGCTACATAAATTCCGACAATACTTACTAGCTACACCATTTGTATTTTATATAGATCACATGGAAATTAAGTATTTAGTAAACACATCTATTCTACAAGGGCAAATATGTCGATAGGTTCTCTTATTTCAGGAATTTGATTTCACGGTTGTGGTAAAACTAGGAAAAAGTTATTATGGACCAAACCATCTATCCGAATGCATTCAAGAGAAGAAGCACATGAAATTTAAGATACCATGCCGATGCACATTTATACAAAGTTATAATGAGCACCATTAGAACTATAAGACATTTTTCTCTTTTTATGAAAAGGGATGGCACCAGAAGGAATGAAATCCTTGGAGAAGAAACAACTTGCTATACACACAACCCCCTATATGTTAATCAGTGGTGACCTATATAAATTAGGCCAAGATGAAGTATTACACCATTGTGTATTGTCACATGAGCACACAAACATTATGGAAGAGGATCATGGTGGTATTGCAGGTGGCCACTATGCTAGTGATTCCATTGTGAGTAAGATTGTACTCGTTGTATTATGGTGGGAGACCGTGTATAAATATTATAAGGAATTTTGTAAGGCTTGGGATCATTATAAATGCCTTGGGAAAATATGTCAATGAGATGAAATGCCTCTAAGACCCATTACTAGTACAAAACCATTTGAGAAATGGGGTATAGATTTTATGGGTCCTATTTCACCAGCTACATGCAGAACTAGATCTCATTACATCATAACTTGCACAAGCTATCTGAGAAGGTGGGCAGAAGAAACACCTACATAGGATTGTACAGTGGCCACAACAACCAAGTTTCTTTGGGAAAATATTATTACAAGGTATGGATTTCCTTTAAGTTTGACCAGTGATAGGGGTACACATTTTCTTAATGAGACAATGAAAATTCTATTGGATGAATTCATGATTACACACCATAAGAATACACCCTATCATCCTCAGGAAAATGGGACTGTTGAGGATTTTAATAAACTTTTGAGCCAGACATTGACAAAAATATGTGATATTGGAAGAAAGGATAGGGATGATAAGGTATCTATAGTACTTTGGGCATATCGGACAACAAATAAAAGGTTAAACAAAGCCACACTATTTGAGTTAGTGTTTGGCACATGCGATTCTTCCTATGGAATTTATGTTACCTTCTTTACATATTACGTGTGTTGGAGGTCTTGTTGATGCAAAAACATTATAAGAAAAAATTGAATAGTTATTTCAATTGGATGAATTCCAAGCCATAGAACATTGGAGTCAAAAATAAGAGAAGGTTGGGTAGAAAGAATGGCATGACAGTGCAAATCGGGGATAAAAATTTAGAGATTGGAAAGATGGTTCTCATTTATGATTCTAATTTTTGTGCCATCCAGGAAAAATCAAATTACATTGGTTGGGGCCGTATGTTATCACTCACATACTCGAATCAGGTGCTTGTCAGTTAGAGGCCCTTGATGGAATACAGTTACTGGTTACTTCAACGGGAGTAGGCTGAAGCCCTATTATAAATAATTCTTCTTGGTGTTTGTAATAAGGTAGTGTTGCCATTTAGATTAGGTTTTCAATTTTACATTCCCTTAATGTGTTTCCTTCTTTGTTGCTATGATTTGTCAATTTAGTTGGTGTGTTTGTGTAATAAGCGCATTTATGCACCATAAGCTAATTACTATTTGAATAATTTTTATGTGTAGAGGACTGCACATACCCTTAATGTGGGGTAGGTTGTTGATATCCAGGTACCAAACTAATGGAAATAAGTCCACATGAAAGGAACTATCTACGGGTGCTATCCAAGGTTAAAAAAACTTACGGACATAAGGACCATAGATAGAGAGGAGTGAAGAAATAAGATAACATGAGGTAAGAAGTGGGAAGACTACGGTGAAAGGAATAGTGATGAGGTACTCGGTGTGCATGGAAGCACGCTGAAGAGAAGTCTGCAACCAAAAGGTAGGAGGGTGCACTAGAAGGTTATAGCTTGGGCATGAAGATGTACCGCATGGAAATAATGAAAATGGTCAATTAATGAGAGGATTTTTGGTAGGTGGAGGAGCAATAAATGCACTAAATTTTTGAAATTTTTATATAAAAACGAGATGCGAGTTCATTTTTACCATTGCACGTAATTGAGATAATTTTAAAATGTTTAAGTGCAAATGGGACGCGTAATCATGTTGAGGTACGTAGAGTGTGAAACTATATGTGGAAAGAAGGGTTGTGCTCTGGAGAAGCTTACGTTCCTATTGGATAAGGGTTTGAATAGAAATATTTAAGCTAGGGTTTCAACTTTCTCGAATACAAAGGGAAGAAAAGAGATATTTTTCAAATGGAACCCAAGAAAGCACCCGCATCTGGAGATAAAGGGAAGAAGAAGGTTAAAGTTGAAGCAGAGATTACTCTCGAGAGTAATTTTTCGAAATGAGATCAGAAGGGCGTGATTGTGGGACAAGAATGGGATTCCCACATCTGCTAGTGTAAAATCAATGACTCGACCATCGGACATCAAATAATAAGAAGGAGCTCAATGCGTTGTTGAGTATGAAAATGAACAAGGACACGTCAAAGGATATGCCATTATATGATGGCCGGTGAGAAGTCATTGAATAAGAATGGAGTCTACTAACTTTATGAGCTGCCATATTTTGGGAAGTATGAACCATTGTATCGAGTGGTGATGAGCAATCCATGAGAAATTTTTCTACTTCTCTGCACAGAGGGTAAGAATTGTAGCTTCTATGATTTCAATGGTGACGAGGACTAAGGGTGTAAGGTTTGGATCTGGATAATGATTTAACCGATAAATCTACAATCTCTGGAGAGGAGGAAGGAGTTGGGGTATACCAAAGTGCATGCAGCATGGACATTGAAAAGTTGAAGAAGTACCCAATAGTACAAGTAGCTACACATCTTGTGACAAATTTGAATGACCAAGGAAGGTGGTCGCAGGTAAACACAATGTGGTTGCATGTCACTAAGAAATGTCTTAAGGAGTGGTCTACAACATTATAGGTCACATAGCAAGGTCAATCATTGAAGAAGTGTGGACAGGTGACAGAATAAGTTTTGGCACTATTTTGTTGTCTTTAGTATTCATGGAGATTACGGTGCCTGATGGGCCAAAGGAGAAGATTTGGGAGTACCCCACGGAACACAAGTCACCCACGGAAAGGTTTGGCAAGTACTTGTGTGATGGATCAATGAGTGGACCATTCAAGCAGAGGGTAGAGATGTGGCATGATATATTCCATGTTGAATTAGAGGAAGAGTGTCACATACCCAAGGATTTTCCTTCAGTGATGGGTAAGGGAGTTCACTTTTTTGTATACCAACATTTTTACATCTTGTGATTTATGATGAAGGACGAGGCTTAGAGCCCATGGTGAAAACTATAGTATGCCCTCACAACAAGGTATTTCCAAGCATCAGTACATCTGTTCTTAGATGCACACCACTTAACCTTCAATGCAGACAAGGTAGATTGTGACTACAACACTTTGAGGAAGAAGTATGTATATCCAGGGTGTAATGTATACATTAAAAGACTTATTTTAGATATTATAAGCATGAAACCTATGTGGCGAGTTGGGGACACATGAGCAACACTTGTGTACCTACAACTCAAACCCAAAATAGAGAATGCTAGGTATGTGGAGAATGAGTTCTTACTCCCTGGGTCACCAAAGGGTAAGCATATAATAGAAAATGTTGCAAGACCCAATCCCACATAAACAATTCAATTCGATGATGAAGAGGATGAGCGTAAGGATAGTGGTGGTTTAGAACACAGAGGTAGAAGATAGCCACCAAATAAGGATGAAGTTGAGCATGCAACTACTCCACCTCAGCCATAAGAGGGAGATGATGAGGACTTGGATGTAGTCTAAGGAGAGCATTGATTCAAGAGAGTGTTCAGGAGAACAAGGACCCAAGGTGCTACTCTACAAATAGTGTGCAGATCACCTCGAATCTCTCCACAGAAGGATAAAAATGAGAAAAGGAGAAGGAAATTAAAGTTGAATGAGGAAGCAGAAGAGTCAGAGGAAAGTGCGCCCAATTATCCTACACCTCCATAGAATGCAGAGGAACAAAAAGACAAGGAAATGAAGGATGGAGAAGAGGAAGAAAAAGGGACGAGAAGATACAACAACAGAGCTGTTAAGGATGTAGCAACACAAGTTCCCAATCTATAAGCCCAAAGTTACTAAGTAGCCAAGATCAAGAAGAACAAGTGGGGAGTATATTCCAGCAGCCATTGGTAAAATTATCCGCACCCGTTTCCAGAGCACAATGGCACAAAAGAAGTTATACAACCTGGGATTTAATGGATGAAGATATAGAGGCGGTGCACAAAAGGAAGAGATTGTCATGGTTGATGCACACACATATGGATGAACTAAAATTTGATGTATGTGAGGAGTCATGCATGTTAAGGAGGTTGAAAAGGATACCTCCAACTAGACACATAATAGTAAAGCCTACGGTTATGTAGGATGAATAGGTGAGAAGTGCTTTGGTGAAAGTCTCAACAGAGGTCACACATACGAATATGGATAAAGCTGAGATAATTAGGGCATTGAGGGAGGAGATGAAGCTACTACGGATGAGGATATAGCATTCTGAAATAGGAAAATACTTGGAACAGAAGAAGAATGATGTGTTTATCAGCATGGCAGAGGAGATTAGTGACAATGTCATGAAGGCTAGGCCACACTTAGAGCCAAAGGTACCCAAGATATTTCCTTTGGTAATACATTATGTTAGTACATTGGTGGACCTAGTGATTGAAGATGAACCTCTATGCATGCCTAAGCCAAAGGATCCAACACGGGATGCAGAGTGTGAAAAGGATTCGATGATGCGAAGATTACATCAAATGAAATATTGCTTCAAAGATTGTACGAGGAACTCAAGAAGGCGGATCAAGCGCTGAATATTTGTATAGTGCCGAGAGATTGTTATAAGGACCATGACCATTTTAGAAGAAAATGAAATTCTAAAGACCATGTAGAAAGGTTAACACTTATTACGAAGAAGTGTGAGGCCCTTAGAGCTATTCGGGAACCTCATAGGAGAGAAATTTGGATGAGCTTGAAAACTCATCACTCAAAATATGGACTTTTGGAAGGAAGAATTATGGGCATGTCCAACATTGTGTTGGTCTTACAAAATGAAAAATGAGAGATTACACAAGATTAATTAGAGTCAATTTAGGTGGATATTCTAGAGAAAGCAGAGGCTACGCTCAATGAATGGAAAACCTTAGAGGCGAGAGATAAAAGAGGAATATCCAGAATTGATTATTCAAGTTGTAGAAGAAGATACTACAAGTTGAAGACATTCTTTCATTCATCCAAATTATTTCTATTCTTCTATTCATATTATTTGATTCATTTTTGGATACAACCATTTCCGGGGTGGCAATGAAACTAGTGTGGGGTAATGTTGATCATTCAGACTCTAGAACTTAGTGAAGAAAATACATAAGGTTTACACGAGAGAACATAGTGTATTCAAAGGCATGGAAGCATCGAGAGGACCACACGAAGAATAGAGAAAATTCGCTACTTAGCCATTTTCATGATGATGATCTATTTTTTGAAATAGTGTGCAGAGTACTCAAACTAATTGGAGACTTGTGCGACACATATTGGCTATTTCTTGATGATCAAGCTGCGAAGCATTTGCATGGATGCAGGCTAAAGATAGAATGGGAACTGATAGTTGACTAAGGGAGATCTATTGTTAACACTCTTGCATGTAAGCCTATTTTTGTAACGACATGTGGCTAATAATAGCATGTGACCTATTTTGGGATTAGATAAGCGGTGAAGGGAAATTCCCCACCCTTATAAATATATAGTGAACTATGTAGTAGATATGTGTGTGTGTGTGTGTGTGTGTAGAGAGAGAGAGAGAGCATATATATATATGTGTGTGTGTGTGTGAGAGAGAACTAGGGTATAGTGAGATTATGCTACTAGATTTGTTACACGCATGAGCGTATACTACTATTATTGTAATGAAGCTTCTGTGTATTTACTACAATTAATATAATGGAGATTATGGAATGAAACAAGGTGTTCTCATGGTTATAATTCAGTATTGCATGCTTGATTCCATTATGGTTATCTGTTAAGTCTATTATGTTCTAGATCTAGGTCTAAATATGCACTATATGAAAGATATATTAGTTATAGATCTGAATGATTAAAGTCTTCATCATGCTAACATCCTGCAACAACCTCCTTAAATAGGGGCTTGGTACCTTTTTCCACTTTGGGTGAGTGCTCAATCTAGGTGGGTGATGTACCAATGTAGCTAGGTTTGTATTTCTGAATTCTAGGTTGTATGAAACCACTAACTTCACCCCCTTCTTGGTGCCTCATGTTGAACATGAGTATCTCCAAATTGATTGGCCCTCTATAAAATCTAGGACGATCCTATACTAGCTATTATGAAAACCTCTCTCCATGTGACCGAGAGGCCTATAATCCTATAAAAATCCTTAAGAGTGATGGTCCTATCTCATACTAAAGTGGAAATGAAAATGTATTTCAGTTAGGGTCTTATTAAGTGAGTATATCACACAATATTTTTGTAGGAGAAACTAGTGGGGATTTTGGAAACTTTTGTATCCTAAATTGAACAATAATATTGTCTTATGTGGAGTCAACTGGATTATGATGGAATAAATTTAATCAATCTCTATGGATTTACTCCACTGACATATTGGATTACAAAAACCCAAAACAAATGAAAAAGGAGTTAGAACTTAGCTAAAATAAGAAAAATCCAACTTCAATGAAAAAATGAAATTCTAACATGTTGTAAAGAAGCTGCTCCTTCATGCAAGTGGCGGTTTCACATTCACCTCCCATAGTTATGCAACTTCCAAAGTGGTTGTGATGTAGAGCATACACTACTTTCAACTCACTCAAACAAGTCAATTAGTTCAACACTCTAATCTAACACCTTCAACTTGCAAAATGATTATTATTTCATTATTCAAGATACCTCTTAATTTACATTTTTGACCTTGATTGAGCACATGAATTAATAAAAACTTTGTAGCATATTCCTTATCCTCTATTTGTGCCAATACCATCCAAAAATTGATTTAAATCACTTAATTTAGTTGTATGTCTTCTCTTTAATAAAAATTGCATTTCAATGTCTATTAAGAAAGGTTCTTAGTGAAGTGATGGTTAGAAAAATGACAATGATTAAGAGTAAACTAACATAACTTGAGAGTACCAATTACCAATACTCAGGTGTGGGAAAATTTTTTAACACGATTCTTAAGGCAAATGTCATTTCCTTTGCAATCCTCTTCCTAGGCTTCCTTCTTCTCACCAACCCTAATTCAAGGAAAATTAAGTTTTATTTCCTGATTCAAACCTCTAATCCACCAAATACCCATGAATTTGGGTACTCATTTGGCCAAAGAATCTATGTGATAATTCTCACTATAGCTTACTTTGTAAATATTTCCTCAAATTCGCAAAGCCAAGGTTTAAATTAGGTCTACATGTAAAGATTTAGTGACACGGTCCCAACTATCATGGATTTCAAGAGTGTGAACAACATATAAGGTCTGAGACCTCAATAATATCCTTCCTTATCCTCTTCAAGTTCTATCTACCTAATTTGAGCTTGAGTGTTTATATCAAGCTAGGAACAATAAATTTTTTTACAACCCTAGTAGGCTTGACAAAGTGAGCTCGAGAATGGTTTCCCCTTACTAGATTTACTATACTTTCTTTCAAAGGATAAAATTACTTTGAATAGAACTATAGGAACATTTATAAGATTAATATCTTACCATAAGGTGTCAATCTTCAATGAAGCACGTGTTCAATCCTCAAGATGTTATGCTATGTTCTTAGAAATCAGGGTTTAGCTAACAGTTAGGGTATTGTTTGAAGAAAATAATGGAATTTTTTCTTCTTGCAGTCCTCTGAAGAATTTCTAACATGGAATACACTCTTACTTACTCCTTGAACTTCTAAACTCACCAGTTCTTAATAAATTCATAATCGTATTAATCTCAATTCTAGTTTGTGCTTACAACTTACCTGTTGTAGACTTCGAGACTCTAACATTCTCTTAATATCTTGTTAATAATTACTCTTTATCAATTTCACTACAATAAATTTCATACAATATTCCTCTCACCTATTAGACTCTCATATTTTTATCCACATGCATGAAAATTGTTTAACTCTGGAATATACAGACTTTGAATTATGAAACTTGGTGCAAAAAAATGTTTTTTTCTTGTACACTACTTTGGAGCTCCAAATATTATTTATTTTGATTGATAAATGAATAAAAAAGTAATTACAAAGTGTATATATCCTCCCTTGGCTCAAATTATTGTTTATACCTATGCATCATGGCTCATGACCAAGACAAATAAGCAAGTTACATATCAAGAAGGATTTACAACAAGATTGAGACTTACAATATCTCTGTATAGATCATAATGGAACCCCCAAAGAAAACAATAGGACTCAACAAAAATTATTAAGGACCTATCAAACCAACTAGAGTACTTACATTAGCTAAGAAATCCAAAATTTGGCTCAAAGAGAAATTCAAAATTTCAAATATTCAAATTGGATGTAAACCTCCTAATTTGGAATCGACCTCTTAAGCTCAAAGTTTAACATGAAATGTAAACTATGGAATCCTAGGAAAAACTTAAGACCTACATAATCCAAAATTGTTTGTAACATCCCTACATTGGCCCTTGGAGTTATGCCCCTACAACATACTCCTAAGGGGAAAGAGAAGTATTCTCATGGTGTTTTCTTTTCCTGCAAGCTTCTTGGCCGTTCTTCATCTGCTTCCAATTAAACATGGTATTTTTAGAGTGTACCTTGACTGGGTTTATTGTCTCAATTATTCCTAGTAGTTTTACCATGATCTCTACAAGCATGTTCTTCTCTAGGTCAATTGTATTCATGCACCCATACACCGTATTATGATTGTACAATGTCCTTTCTATTTTTGACTGAGTTTATACACCGTTTCATCTCCATTTGTGAGGTTTATTCATGCTCTTGGATAGTTTCATTATATATGACAAATAATTTTTGTTCTTCATGGTTCTCTCTTCCTTTAATAATGATAAAGTTTAGTTCTTGCTTGAGGTATGCACCTTTACCGACCGCCCTTTCATCTTTACAAGTGACCAACTTGTATACACAACATTAATGGAAGTATTGGACTGAAAATCATGATTTTTCTCTTCACTCTTGACCACTAGGTCTTCTTTATGATTTTTTTCTTTTTATCCGTGTATTTTTGGTCTTCTTGGACTATGTTTTCATAGTTTTTATGACTTTATTTCCCTTCTTCTAGAACTATTTGCTTCATGCTTGTTCCTTGATCTAAGTTGTATAATTTCTTGAATATGTTGGGTTGGTAAAATTGAATAAGTTTCAGAAAAGTGTGTGGAAAAATGGGTTGCATAGGTGGGGTGCATGAACATGCACAAGGTATAAACAAGTTATGCATGGAAGGATCACTCCTAAGAAGGACAAGTTTCGGGACATAGACAATTTTGGATAACACGGGCCAAAAATAAAAAAAACAGTGGAGTGTGGCCCAAGTAAAGATAAAGGAAAGAAGACTTCGTGGCTAAGCAAGAGCTATTTTGGGACTTAAGTGGAGATCAAAGGTCATGCATGGATCGATCTAATAATATGATTAAAAGTAGAGTTTATTTATAGATTAATCTATTATTAGGATCGATAGAAAAGCATGCACTGCTTTATTGATGTATGCATGGATATTTTGAGCATGCAATATATTTTGATATGAATGGGCAGCAAAGGAAAGTCCCAACCCCTTTAAATATTTGATATAATTTATTGTATTTAACACAGTTGATATGATAGAGTTATGCTGCTCTGATATACTGGCGGGAATGATTCTCTGGTGACTATTATTATGTATTCAGATTCTACTATGTAATCTTTATGTTATTAATGGATCATTGCGGATGGGTCCTGGTAATTGATGTATCTAAATATTTTTTCACTTGGTGTAATTGATATCAGTATTAATTCTATCTGTTATGTTTCCTTATTATGTCTCTTTTCAATTAAATGTACGTAATGAATTATCATGCGTGATTATGGATATGTCTAGTTATCTTTTCGGTTAAGCATGCTAACATCTTGTCAAGATAATACAAAAGAGATACTTGGTAGCTTCACATGCTTTGGGTGAGTGTTCATATTTGTCTAAATGAAGTGCTAGTGCACCTAAGAAATTTGGTGGAAATAAAAGACTACATTTTGGTTTTGTTTCCAGGACCTCTTTTCAAACTATCTGCTAGGATGTTGCATACAAATGGCATATCAATTAAATCTTGAGAGCATTGAAAGTTGGGTTGAAGAAGGAAAATATCAAATTTTCACAGAGATATGGTTCTAGAATTCATTTCGATGCGTGTAAATGGGTGGAATATCATCTCTATCATGAGATCTATGAGACATTTTTAGCATTTTTCCAATAGAATTATATGAGTGGTTGTCAACATACGCGTTAAATAACATCCGGAGATATAGACTAAGGGTATGGATGTAGGAAGATTACAGAATTTTTTTGATGTAGATGAAGCTTGGACTTGTGTTGTAGATCATTGGTGGGTTGGTGTAGTATGCAGTTACACTTTAGAGTATGCTATCTCTACATATTCATGTTCAGAAGTTGTTGAGTTTGAATTATTGCACGAGCCCATAGGGTCTTATTTATGTGTTATTACTTTGGCAATTAAGATCCGATGGTGATACCGAGTTTGGATAAAATTCCTATGGCTAGTTAAACCATCCATCGCATACAAGGGTAGGAACAGGTGTGGTGAAAAATGGTGGACCTAGTGGAAAAAAGGAAGAGAGAGGAAAGGTAACTCAAGTATATTGAAGTGCAAGAGAGGGAATTAGCAAGGAAGTGTGATGTTGATGAGTCAATGGAGTTTTGGAGGTAGATGAATCACTAAGGATTTATAGCTCACATGGACGGTGTGGATCGGACCATCACGAACTCCCACACTTAGAAAAAAATACTAAAGAATCCCCTTTAGCTTCAGATGAGAGCATGTTAGGGAGGAAAGATTGAGGACCACGGGCATGAATTTGATCCCACCTGGTAACCTAGGCCTTGCACATGGTGTTCTAGTTCTAGAGGTAAACACTTGAAAAGTAGGCTAGTACGGGTAATATAATAGCTACAGGTAGATATTATTTTCCTTTAAATACAAAAGTGAATCAGACAACACATACACCTATGGCAGCATAGATGACATCATTGTTTGGGGTTCTAATTAGAGGAATATTTCTAGGCATTTCATCGGGATAGATTTTGGGTACACAAAATATTTGAAATACATCTTAAAGTATTACAACTTTGTGTACCTTGGGAGTTTAGTTTAGCAATAAAATCGACATGTATGGAAGTACATCCATTTGTTTGGTTCCCGCTACAAGAGGATCATAAGGCTTGAGATTAAGAAGATTAAGAGGTTATGAACGTAAAGGAAATAATGGTGGAGGATCTAGTTCTATATCTAGTGGGTAGGGTTTTCACCCCCACATCCACATCGAGTTTACTATGATATGTCACTTTATTTACCATATTATAATAACATTAAATATGTAGTAGAGAAAATGCACGAGTGTGAGCCACTATGGAAAGCTAAAGGAATCACATATGTAGATAGAAAATCAAGTAATTTTGCCACTAATCTTATAGGGCATGTGCATAGATGGTACAGGAAATATAACCCACATCACACTTGTGGTGGATTATTATACTTTGCGCTCCATGTTTCTAGCCAAGTTCCATATTCTAGAGTTTAAGCGAAGAGTATCAATGCACTTAAGGAAATTAAGTAGGGATTATTTGAGAATGTATGAGAGTATGACATGCATTTTAAAACTTTAATATCAAAATTGTCTTATGATATACATCTTAGTCATCATGCATAGTGGGTTTTTGGTGGATTTTGAATTGTTTGAGATGAGAGTTATCTCATAATACTTTTGTGGATTTTCATGAGGCCTTGGAAGTAGATCGATGCGGTGAAGCGGTTGGAAGTGTGGACACTAAAGTATTTTCTTTCTTAGAAGCACAGTCGGAGCCATGGCGAAGTAGTTAGAAAAAATATCTGCTAATTCAGCTCATGAGACACATTGTGGCATATGGTACATAAATAACGAGGTTGAAGGAAATACTAAGGATATATGCCCTTGCAAGTTGCGGTGTGCCATGTTGATGGATTGTGAGATTTCTCATTTAGACAATGATGTGAGTAGATTCCTTCTCTTACAACGTGTAATCCAAAAGTATGTGTCTATGTATTGTAAGATTTGTAAGACCCATACTCATGACATTGTTGATTGTATATTAATTAATCATACTCATGAATCCATTGAGACTAATGTGCATGATACTAGCATAACAAGTGGATCTAAGGAACATGGAGAACTACATAATGAAGGGAACACTAATGGGGATCATAGGAATAGCGGCTTTCATCGAGGATATAGAGGCTAAGATCACAAAGTATTTTCTAGAGGAACTTGTTATACTTTTGGATCTCTTGATCATTATCGTATGATTACCCTTAGAATGTGCTTCACTCATGGTGTGGAAAGCAACACAAGTTTTCAAAATGTCCTAACTTGTATGAGCACATGAGAAAACATCAAAAACAAGACAAGGGTACATGAATGATTAAGGTACAATGCATAGTTGAAGATCAATGGATGCCGAAGGTAGCACCTAATCCTAAGATACAACCCATTTTATTTATTACACGTGATAAGGCTACATGTGCATGTGAACCTCTGAAGTATAAACCAGCTATAATAAAAAATAAGTGATAAATGTTAATTATCCAGATGTCGCACATCAGAAAGAGGTTTACCAAGAAACTATGGTTATCATCAAGGATCTGCAAGGATAGATTTAGTGCGTTAAGGATTAGGTGCATGTTATAAAATGAGTAAAAAGGTTGAACTCCCACATAAGTATGTAGATGACTGAAGGAGGTATGTCAAATGTTGCACTAGGAGAACATAATCCCTTTGTTAGGAGAATGATTGTGAGAAAAGGTATTGTATGCTGATTTTGGACATGAGAGGCGAGATACTTCAAAACAATATACCCCCACATAATCATGAATTTGACAAGGAAATTAAACTTAATGCAGTCATAGATGGGTGGCTTATGAGAAAAATTATGATAGATATAGGTTTGGAGGTTAATATACTCACATTGAATGCATGGAACCGAGATGGGAAAAATACCATTCCGACCTTCTTTGAATGTTTGTATATGGAAAATAGAACTAGGGCTATGCCTATTAGAGTACTAAATGATGCATCTATTACAATTTAGGGAGCCAAGTTTACTAAGGAATTTGAAGTATTAGATCTTGTTGAAGTGGATAATTTCTCAAAGACATCTTAGTTGACCCTAGTTTTATTCCAATAATGTATATTTTCGCTTTAACAAGGGATACATTAGGTTTGAGGATAAGGAAGAGCATGTGATTATATTTTTAATGATTCAAAGGCCACTCTTTATGTTGAGACCTTGAGCAAAGAGGACTTAAAAAGATATATGCACGCATAATCAGAGACCACGAGATAACTAAGCCCTTTAAAGAAGGATTGATCTAGTGGGATGATGCTCAGTCATTTAGTGACACCACAAGTATTTCTTGTGACAACTAGGTGCATGGCACGTATGAAGTGGTTGGGAGAGAAATAAAGAACACAATTACTCACATGATCGGCCGCACATGGTTAGGCGCTTAGGAAGCAACTGGTACTAAGGTACACTAGTGAGGGAAATCTTGACACATTTCTAAGTGCCATGGAGACTCAATGGAAGAATGAAGGGGATAGGAGAAATATGTTGGTTTATAGTTTGTGTAGGACTACAACACGCTGATGGGAAACACATAGAGATAGCTTCTTCGAATGATGAGAAGTGAGAATAATTTTTCCACCAGGTTTACTCAAAGAAATGTACCTACACAAACATGTAAATTTCATGGGAAGTATTCCCCCTCTCATCACTCCCATGAATGTGAGAGATCATGGGTGCAGGGTAAGGAGGATTTAGCACCATCACTTTGGGTACATACATTATATTTCACCTTATGCGTCTGCGTACATGCATGGTATGTCCATGATGAGTTAAAAAGGGAGGTGATAATTGGAAAAATATGACTTTAGGTATGGTTAATTTTTTTTTTCTAAGCCTCTAGTCCATGAAGCATTGTAGATTATGAAGTACCTTACTTTGGGATATAACACAAAGGTTGAAGATTTTATGATAGAACTATTTGGGAACCTGATCTTGAGGCGTACCTTGATCTTGAAGAAACAGATGAAGAAGAGATGGTCCACACCTAGAAATAAAAAGAAAAGGGAAAACTAGTGTACATGATAGACGATGAGGAAGTAGATAACCTAGTTGTTGACCACATTGAAGATAGGCATAGGGTAATGGAAACTACAGATGAGAAGGCGTGCACATATCACGTATCCATGAAGACAAATAAGGTTAACATTGGTATGGAAGAAAATCCTAAGGGGGATTATTGGTGATTACTAGTCAAAGATGTAAGTGGTGAAGATTATTGAACTTTTATGTGACTTCCAATACTTATTTATGTAGGGCTACCATGAGTTAAAGGGAGTACACCCTTCTAGAGGAGAGATGAAAATAAATATTAAGGAAGGCATGCACCCAATTAGGAAGAGACCTTATAGGATGAATCCTAATCTGCCGGTGAAGGTAAAGGAATAAATTGATAAAATGCTCAAGTCTCGAAATAATTGAGCCTATTAAAAAGTCTAGATGGGTTAGCCCCATGGTTATAAGAATTAAAAAGGATGGGAGGGTAAGGATTTGTGTTGATTATAGAGAACTTAATGCTACATGTTTCATAATAATTTTCCCACCCCATTCAAAAAATAAATAATTGAGGGAGTTGTTGGGCACCGAGATATATTCTTTTACGGATGGATTTTAAGGCTATCACCAGTGTGCATTACAAAGGAAGATCAGGAAATGACAAATTTCACTAATAAATGGGGAATCTTTACATGTGTGTGTGTGTGTGTGTGTGTGTGTGTGTGTGCCCTTTGGGTGAAGAATGCGCCATTAGTGTTCTTGCACATTGTTGTACTTGGATTTCAAGATTTCATTTATAAATTTTTATAGGTTTATTTAGATGATTAGATGATGTATGACTTAGTCAAGGATCATTGTGATAATCTAAGGCTTATGTTTGAGAGGTGCAGGTAGTTAAAAATCTCTCTCAACATTAAGAATTACATATTTACAACACCTTTTGGCACTTTATTTGGGCACATAATTTGTAAGGAAGGATTGTTGGTAGACCTAGCCAAGATAGCTGTGATCTTGAGTTTTGAAGAGCCTAATAATTAGAGTGAAGTGCACGGATTTTTGGGACATACAAGGTATTACAAGAAATTCATTCAAGGGATATGAAATATTTCCTTGCCCTTAAAGAAACTATTGCAGGCTAAAGGGAAATTATATTGGGGTGATGTGCAACATCAAGAGTTTTAAACACTTGAAGGAAAAGCTTATGAATGTACCTATTTTATGCTTTCCTTTATGGGAAAAACCCTTTCTAGTTCATGTTGATTCTTATGGCAAGGTGATTGGTGCAATGTTGGTGTAACTAAGAGAAGGAATGGTGGATCATCCCATTTTATTTGCATGTAGGATGTTGACACTCCTAAAGAAGAATTATACGACCACCGAGCATGAGGCCTTATCTATGATTTACGTGTTATATAATTTTAGAAGGTACTTGTTGGAAACCCTATTCATTTTATTAAAGATCAAATGGCACTCAATTACTTAGTCAACAAGCCTATTTTTAAGGGCACATATGTAGAAGGATACTTTTGTTTGGGAGTTTGAGCTCACTATTTTTCTAAAGAAAGGGAAGAGTGATTCAAGGCCTGATCATTTATCAAGGTTCAATTCTGGAAAGGATGCCTCGAGCATTGAGGACATAATTCTAGATTCGCAGTTGTTTAGATTAAAATATGCTCCCGCAAACTTAGAGGATATTGTAGTATTTTTGCACAATGGGAAGGCATAAGAAGGAATGAATAATGGAGAAAATCATCTTACAAAATGCATGGAACCTTATTAATTGATTGGAGGATATTTGTACAAGTTGTCATGTGATGAATTTTTGCACAAGTGTGTTTAGGAGCATGAGCGTGAGGATATTATGGAAGAATCTCATGGAGGGATAGTAGGAGGTCACTATGTAGGTAATTCTACCATGCCCAAGATTTAGATGGTTGTACTTTGGTGGGAGATTTTGTATAAGGATACTAAAGAATATTTCAAGGCATGTGATCAAATTTTCAGTGCCTTGGAAATCCTAGTAACAGAGATGAAATGACGTTGCAGCCTATTAAAAGTATTAAACCCTTTGAAAAGTGGGCTATTGACTTTATAGGTCCTATTTCACCACTGCGCGTAGGGATGATGTGTATTACATCATTAATTGCATAAATTATCGACACGTTGGGTAGAAGAAACACCTAATTTTTCAGTAGCCACAACAACTAAATATTTGTGGGAAAACATTATTAGTATGTATGGCTAACCTTTAAGCTTGAGTAGTGAAAGAGGAACTCATTTTCTTAATGAGACAATAAGAATTCTATTGGCAGATTTTATGTTGGCACACCATAAAACAAATTCTTATCACCATCAATAAAATGGTATTATAGAGGCTTTTAATAAGATTCTGGGACAAACATTGACAAAAATTTGTGATGTTGGGAGAAAATATTGGGATGATAAAGTATCAATTGTACTTTGGACGTATAGGACCACTTATAAAATGTTGAATAAAGCCAAACCCTTTTAGTTGGTGTTTGGCTTGGAGCAAGTACTACCAATTGAATTTATATTACCATCCCTATGTATTTCGCACAAAAGTGTACTTTGTTGGTGCTCAATTGTAATCTTGCCCTTTTTCATTTAAAAAATTTCAATCCGCCTGACTTGATGTAATTTTTGTCTTCCTGTGTGGATGTGCGTAAATTTTTTCCTTCACTAAGGTGTCATTGTCAGTCTTTTCCTTGGGTCATGGATCATGCCAAGTCTTGGTATTATTTACAGTTTTCTATATGTGGTGAAACTTTTGTAGTTGGGAGTGTTCCACGATCGTGTCTCCTTTGTGTGGCTCTGTTTTGAAAAGGGAGTAAAGTTGTAGAAGTAAGCTGCTACCCCACCAAACCCAGGTAAAGCCACATGTTGAGCTAGCATCAAAAGTGGATGTGCAACTTTCTCAAACCCCAGACATGTGGAAGGCCTATGCTCATTTGGGGACTTGCCTCAGGATTTTACTTTTGAAGTTGTACAAAGAGACACATGGAGGTTTCGATGGCTCTTCTCATGCTTAGAATTTTCAACGATCGGTGCAACTTTCTCAGACCCTAGACACGTGGAGAGCTTGTGCTTGTTTGGGGACCTTCCCTAAATTTTACCTTTGAAGTTGCGCAAATAGACACATGGAGGCTTCCATTGGATCTTCCCATGCTTAGAGTTTTCAATGTCCAGTGTAACTTCGTCAGACCCTAGACAAGTGGAGTCCTGTGCTTGTTTGGGGACTTGCCTCTAGATTTTACTTTTGAATTTGTGCTGAAGAGACATGTGGAGATTTCCGCTAGCTCTTCCCATGCTTAGAATTTTCAACGGTCGGTACAACTTCCTCGGACCCTAGACACATGGAGATCTTGCCCTTGTTTGGGCACTTGCCCCTGAATTTCATCTTTGGAGTTACATTAAAGAGACATGTGGAAGTTTCTTTGTCTCTTCCCATGCTTAGACTTTTCAATGGCTGGTGCAACTTCCTTGGAACCTAGACACGTGGATATCCTTTTCTCATTTGGGAGTATTTCTTTTAAGCTTCATACCAAAAGTGCACTGAAGAGACACGTGGAGGATTCTGCTAGCCTTTTTTATACTTAGCCGATTCGGGCCTCGAGTGAAAAAATCAAAATTAGAAGGGATTGTTTAAGATGACCTACCAAACCGAATACCGATCTCCCATTTAGACGCTTGAAATGAGATACATCGAAAAGACTCACTTTTCATACACCTGGCCATATGGGATGATATTCATAAATATCATGGGATAGAGCATAGGATCAACAGTTGGGCAGAGAGTGGAGGGAAAAGAGCAAAGGAATAATCTAGTTTTAGACCCAAACACTCAATCATTGATCATTGTGTCACACTCAGACATTTAGTGGAAAATGGGTGGGATCAAAAGAATGATGCTTCTTGTTGTTTTATGGACTTCAAAATAGATTTTGACATGGTTCCAAGGAAAATAATGTGGAACAGAATGGAGGAGTTAGGGGTTCCAAAGACATTATATGGTTGTCGTTCATAGAATGTAGGAGTAAGGGAGAGCTAAAATAAAAATGCATTTAGGGTTATTTGAACAATTTGGGAGTGATATAGGGGTTAAGAAGGCCACCTTCTCCCTCCAACCTTATTTGGAATGTACATAGACAAATTGGACGAGTGGATAACAAAAATTGGAGGTAATGGAGTGCCCTTGGATAATTATATGGTGAAACTCATGTTATATACAGATGATCTAATTCTAATGGTAGAAATAATCCAAGACCTGAGGATCCACCTTCGCTCTTTAGAGATTTTCTGCAAAGAAGTAGGAATGCAAGATGAAATGAATACAAGGTGGATGGAAAGCCCTCTTTGTGCTCCAAAATAGGTGCAGAAATGTTGAATTATGGGATTGGAAGACCACTAAGGTTCTATTTGGGTTTTTGTCCACTAAAAATTCCCCACTCTGATAAGAGTAAAATTTTCAAAATTTTGAGTTTAAGTGTTTTTCTCTGAAATGCCTAAGTCGTGAAATTGAAAAAATCTGTGTTTTGGGTCATTTTGTGTGATTTTCGGGCCTGTCGGAACTTTTTGTCCCATCTGTCCCAAGTACGAAAGTGCATTCTGTTACCCGACCGGCTGAAATCCCCGAAGCTGTCCCATTTTCGGGCCCGTCGGAGAGTTTTGTCCCAAGTGTCCCAAAACTTATTTTGCATGTTGTTCCAATTTCGGCCGAATCATCCTTCCCGCGTACTTCGCACTTTCCTGTCCCAAATGTCCCAAAGTTAAAAAGTGCGAGCTTTCCCATTTTCGGCCGATTTGCCGAACCGCGTCCTTCGCGCAATTTTGTCCCAACTGCCCCATTTTAAAAAGTGCGAGCTTTCCCAATTTCGGCCGAGCCGGTCAAGTCACGTACTTCGGAACTTTTTGTCCCGAATGTCCCAAGTCCAAACGGGCCCTTTGTTCCAATTTCGGCCGAAACACCCGAATCGCGTACTTCACACATTTTCGTCCCATTTGTCCCAAATGCATTTGTGTGTCCTCTCCCTGTTTCGCCCGAACCAGCCGAGCCGCGTGTTTCGTGCATTCACGTCTCACATGTCCCAAGCGTACCAAGTGTCATTCACACTTAGTTTTTCCCGCTCACTCCGAGTATGATGCTTTTCAAATTGGTGGTTGTGTATTCAATGCGCATTAAAGTCATTCCTCTCTCCAAACGGCTATATAACGAGCATTCCCCTTTGCATTTTTCGCATTGCTTCCATGCTATCTTTTGCTCGAACCCTTGCAATTTGAAAACCTACACAATCCCCCCTCCATTTGCAAATTCCTTCCAGAAGTCTAGGTTGTAGCTCCGAGGCTATCAATATGAAGATCAAGTTCCAAGGACAGGAGCAAATTTCTCCGCTTGAGTCTGCTGTTAGCAATATAGGGGACAACGAAGCTCGTCATCTTGAATTCGGTGATTTTTGGGCAAGAATGACAGATGCAAACCCTACACCAATGGCACAGATGATTAATGATAGTGGTTTAGATTTTGCCGGAGGATTCCTAATCTCAATACAGTGTGCTGATACAGTGCTTTCATGTGGATCTCACTTCGACCCCGCTTCGAGCGAATTGACAAATGTACATGGAGAACTCATTGCCAAGCTGGACGCTGCCACCATTGGCGCTGCTCTGAGGATTCCGGAGATGGACAATGCTATAGTCGTCTCCCGGGATCAAGCACAGACCCTATTCGACCAAGACAGTGACAAATACAAGGCACGAGTGGCGAAGTCTTGGTTGAAGAACCCTAAGAAAGGTGCTTCTCGCCTAACCAAAACCCTCTTCCTAGCAGATTTCAATGAGGAATTGTCAGACTTCATAATCCCACTGGCTCGGGTTATGGGTTTTCCCTCCACCAATGAGTTTCATTTCTGGATGTGCCCGCTCATCAGCATGGTGTGCGAGGGAACGCAAAATATCAACCGGGCAGAGATCATCAACATGAATTTGGCGGAGCAGCTATCCAATGTTCAGCAAACAAAGAAGTTCTATATGACTTCATATCTGATGTATACCCTAGCAAACATCAAGGCAGTGGTTTGGTTTCTCCTATATAGATGCACACAAAGATGATCCAGTGTATGCCTATTGCCCGCAGTTCACCCTGGAAACCAGCAATCGGAATTTCAGAAGGGTCAATGATGCTTTCACCATGTACGTGGTCAGATTGCTGAAGGTGATCTGCTAGAAGGTTTTGAGATGAAGCCATGAACCCGATATCGTAGTATGGAGCCTATTTCATCCAGATTCAGAAATTTTCCTATATCAAAGCTTCTTTGCTATGAAAGCACTCCTCTACGGCTTCCCATGTTCTGCAATGATAAAATGGCCTTGATAGAAATATGCAGGCAACTAGACAAGTTGCACAAAACTTGCAGAGACAAGAATATTTCTGGCTTGCACTTTCCCATCTCTCTGGGAAACTACACATGCAAAACAGCTCTGGATGCTCAGAACATAGAAAGAGCCCTGGTCCCTATCACTGTTCATTTCTTCAAGCCAAGAACCTGCTTTGACTTGAAGAAGTTTATTGAACAGAACATCAAGATAATCTACCATCATAGGGCAGATACAGAAGACTACTGGGCTGACTGTGCAGATGATTTTGAAGCCAAGAAGAAGGCATTGTGGCAGGTTCTCCTGCAATTGATCCAAGAACTCGGTCTGTACCAAGTTCCTGAAGGTCTCCAGGATGACAATTCTGATCTATACTCTTATGAGTATGAAAATGTGATTAAGCACACCCCCTTGGAGGACTTGGATTGGAACAGAAAGAGAGAGATGATCTGGCTGAGATTCTTGCTCCAGTCTTAATCAGGACTAGGGTCTGGTTCAGTAAGAAGATCCGAGAATTCAAGAGGCACTCAGGAGAATCTAGCTCCAAGGATGATTCGACACCCATAAGAGAGGCATCAGTTCCAGAGTCTGGAACACCAGTGAAAACCCCTCCTGCCTCAACAGCTCAGGGACCTGTAGAATCTACTCCTTCTCCATCTACCCAGGTATACAGGAAGAAACTCAAAGAGGTAAAGAAGGAACCTGCAGAGAATGATCCTCCAAGAAAACAGGTAGAGTTGCCTATAGGGCCAGAGAACATCATTGTTCTCAGTGAAAGTGAAGAAAGTGAGATGCCCACTCCTGCAAATGTTCCTGAAGACCCAGCAGATAAGGACAAAGAGGTCCAGAGCACTGAACTTCCGGGTGCTATTGATTCTTCTACTGCCATTGCCTCCAGTGCTCTACTCACATCTCAGCTTGAGTCAACAGCTGCGCAGACCCTGAGTGTCATGAGCTCCCTGTCTCTTGGTCCCCTTGCCCCTCCTGCAGATTCTTCTTCCTCTTTTGCTTGGGTGCAACCTCTGGTTGACAAAAGGAAGAGGAAATCCTCCTCTCAAAGCTTGGGACCAAATTTTGATGCTGTAGCAGCCTTGTTGGGCACCACTCCTTCTCGTGCCAAGAAAGCCAGAACTACTTCCAGAATAGTGTCTGATGCCCAAGGTCAGCAATTCTTGGAGATTGCTAAGCCTACAGTAGACAAATCAGAATCAGACTTGCTGACATCTGACTTAGAGCTTTCAAGGATCCCTATGGGAGAGTCTACTCCTGAAGGTGAAATTCACAACCTCCAGGAAACAGTCACGAGAGTCATTGGAAGGGTAGAGAAAGGGCAGCAGACTATTGAACAGCTGGAAGAACAAGCCCAAGTTCTCACAAGTTTTATCAAGTCACTTTTGTCTAAGGACAAAGTTTTGGACCCTACCCCTCGATCGCTCTTCCGCCTCGTAATTCTAAGCCAAGATGAAGTGCAAAGTATCAAAGATATGAACAAATATTCTATCTATGGCAGAGCCATTGAAGCCATGGTGGATGACATGCTTGTTGCTGGATTAAACTTCATCAATGAAGCTTTTAAACTCCACGAAAAGGTGAGTAGTGTGCAACTGAAGCTCTCCTCCACTATCAATACTATGGAGAAAGAACTAAAAATCTGGAGCAGTTGTATAGTAGACCTTCACCTTATGGGACAGACAGATGAGAACATCTTACTGGCGAATAAGATTTTCGATGATGCTAAGGACAATCTATCAAAATCCTGGGTCTACAGTGTGGAGTGGAAGATCAGAGTTTTGGAGGAAGCTGTGGGAGAAATGAAGAACAGCTGGCAGAAGGGAGAAGCTTTCAAGACACTGGCTGTTGCTGCTTTCAAGGATATACATTGTCATCTTCAGGATGAAAACTCTGGTGTTTCCCTGTCCTTGCAAGAAATCAAAGCTCAGTTCAGAGCTTTTGTCAAAGATAATCTATTCAAGGAAAGCTCCATCTCTAAGGAAAAGATGAAGGAAATTTGTTCTCTTCAATCTACCATTGAAGAAGCAAATAAAGATTATCATACTCACGTCGAGTTTGATAAAGAGATGGAGAAGTGTCTGGGATTTTGGACTCAGTCTGCAGCCAACACGTCAGTTCCACGTGGCAGAGACATAGCTGAGGCATTGAAGAAATTCAGGCAGTGGATTCTGAAGACAGTGGGTCCCTCCCAGTAGCTGGCCACCTGTCTCCTTCTCCTTTCTTTTCTCTTCTTCCCATTCTTTCCGTATAACTTGTAATTAGTTAAGGTATTGCAATGGGCGATCTTTAACTATTCTTTAATTAAAAGAAACAGTTACGAGGAGTAAGCTGTTTCTTGTAAAAGCTATATAATGGCCTTTCCACGCCATTTTGAAAGAGAGGAAGAACTTGGAAATTTTGCTGAAAGTGTAAATAGATTTTAAAGAAATCAATACAAAAGGGCTTTTCATTCTTTGTCTATCTAATTCTTGTTATCTCGTGTTTTCCTTTAATATTGTGGAGATCATTTTGTTCCTAACTCGTTAGTCTCTCGATTGCATACTTGTTCGGCCTTTGCAAATACAAGTGATCTTGTACAACCAAGAAGGAACTTTGTGTCCTTGATTAATAAATCTGAAGAAGGTTATTTATGGAACTTTGTGTCTTTAAATTTAATCTCATTCAGCCATCGCAAATGATCTTGTCTTAAATTATTTGAAGTTTTCGCATACACGAAGAATTATTCTGCTATCTATAATTCTGAATGTTCTTATTCTGCTCATCTCCTTATTCCCTTTCCTCAGTCCTTGTGTAATTGATGATCCTTGTGGAAAACACTTTCGTAAAATCCAAGTTTGACCATAAAACAATGTTCTGTACATTTGTAAATAAGTTCGTTTCTGAATAAGGGAACCTCTCCCATTAAAGAGGAGGGACTTCTTGTCCCCTGACTGTTGCTCTTCTAAAAAGTCCTATTTGACGACCAACAGTTTTTGGCGACTCCGCTGGGGAAAATCGCATTCCAGTACTGCAATTTTTCGATCATCCTTTGATCTGGTGACTCCGCGTTTCACTCGAGGGAGAAGGACCCTTGGTATCGAAGATTCTCAGTTTCAGCTTTTGGAGCAACAGGGTTTTCCTTTCCCTTCAAATAGAAGAACTCGTTCGATGAGCACTCCACCTGTTCAAGATAGAAGTCCTACCGGTGGTATTCCTTCAGAACCTGCTAGTCCCAATCTACGAGCTTTGATCCTAGCTGGTGCTACAGGTTCCCTTCAAGCCGTATTTCCAAGAATGGCGGCACATTTCCATGGGGTCAACATGTCGGGCCCCCGGCCCTTACTCGCCTTTCGCATGAGTTACTAGAGGTAACCGAAAGAACTTCCCCAAGTTTAGAGGAGATGGCAAAGTACACCCTGATGAACACATTGCAGCCTTCATAGTTGCATGTGGAGTCTTGGGAGTTGAACATGAAGACGTCTCAGTAAGGCTGTTCGTTGAGACGTTACAGGATAATGCTGCTGACTGGTTCTATCACCTTCCGGCTGGTGCCATCACCGACTGGAATACAATGAGAACTCAGTTCGAAAGCCGTTTCAAGCCGGCAGAAGATGTGCATGCCCTGCTTGCCCAAATTTCTCAGATAAAGAAAGATCCATCAGAACCCATGAGAGAATTTGTGGCTCGGTTCAACAGACTGATCAACAAAATTCCTGTAAATACTCGACCGGTTGATCAAATTCAAAAATGTTTCTTTCTAAATGCTCAAACGCCCAAAGTCAGTTATGCTCTAAGAAGGGCTAATCTTGGAACGTTAATTCTGGATCAAGAACTGGCTGTTAGTGTCGAGGACGACCTGATCATGTCAGGGAAGTTGAAGAGAGATCCTCCCAAATCTAAATCTGTTGCTTCTTCCTCCTTCACCTCTAGACCCAATACTGATCCATTAGTCCAGAAACTTGCAAATGATCTAGTAGCTATAAAGAAACAATTAGCTCAGCATGCCCCGTATGCAGACGTTCCAAGAAGAAATTTTCAGCCCAGAAACCATTTGCCTGCTCCCCACACAAGACTGGCACTTGAAGGACCTCCTGTCAAGGTTCCTGTGAATGCAACCTGTGAAGTTGAAGAGCCAGATGATGATGTGGACAATGAAGCTTGTGAGGAGTTCCTGGAGGAATTTGATGATGAGGCGGAAGAACTTGAGGGATCTCGGGTTAATTTCTTTACCACCGAAGGCACTGATGACGGAGATGATTATGATGAAGTGGTAGCAGATATGAACAGTGAATCATTTGCTGTCATGACTCGAGAACAGACGAGGCAGAAGGAGAAAGTAACACAGCCCATGAAGAAATCTAAGGAGCAGCCGGTAACTATTCCTGTAATTGCCAGAAGAGGATCTCCTATCCCTACCTCATCTGCACCAAAGGTAAGTACTGTCAATCCTGCTACCAAAGTTGCTTCTTCTTCTTTTTCTCCTAAGGTTGATAAGCCTAGAATTTCAAATGATGATGGCCCATCCACCTCTGGATCCTTTGATATTGTGGATCATCTAAAAAGGACTAAGGTTCAAATTTCAGAAGCTGAATACTACCAAACCCATCCCAAAGCTTTTGCCAAGATGATCCAATTTGTTAATTCCCATTCCAAGACCACCTCTAAAGGCCTTTTTCCCACTCCTCCTTCTACACCACAGCCTAGTCTGGTAGCTGCTGTCACCTTGCCTGGTGACAAAATCAAGCCTTTTTATGTAACACTTCTTATAGCTGGCCATAGGCTCAGTAACTGTGTCATAGATTCCGGAGCCTCAGATAATGTGATGCCTGCTAAGGTAGCTCATGCTTTAGGCTTGACCCTTACTCGTACTTATGGATCTTGCTACTCCATGGAAAGTAAGGAAGTGCCTTTGGTTGGAAGGATTAAAGATGCACAAGTGGCTTTTGCTGCTTTACCTGAAAAGAAAGTCTTGGCTACCATCCTAGTAGCAGACATTCCTCCTTCTTATGGAATGTTGCTAAGTAGGAACTTCTGTAAAGATGTGGGTGGAGAGATTCAAATGGATTGGTCACATGCACTCATACCTGTCAATGGACACATGAAGAAGCTGCTGCCTGAGAAACAATCTGAGTATATTGTGCAGAAAACGGATGATCCTAAGGCACAAATACTCTATGAGGACATAGGTCATGGTAATTACATGATTCTGTCCCCTGATGAAATCCAACCCTCCAAAGTATCACCCAAAGATCCCAATGGTGTTTGGATTTTAGAATTTGATGGAAGTTGTTCCTCGGCTGGTTCTGGAGCTGGCGTCCTGCTAGTGTCACCTGAAGGCTGCCTACACCCTTTTTCATTTAAGTTACAGTTCAAAAACACTAACAATACAGCAGAGTATGAGGCTCTCATTCTTGGACTGCAAGTGGCCAAAGAAAGAGGTGTAAAAAATCTTCTGGCTCGTGGTGATGCAGAGCTGATTGTGAAACAAGTCAGAAGCATTTTTCAGGTAAAAATGGGAGGTCAAGCATTATCGGAATCAGTTTGGGATTCAATTGAATTCCTTGATGCCTTCTCTATCAAGCAATACCTAGAGAAAAGAACAAGCAGGCTGGTTCTTCGGGCCGCCTCGGGATCACTATCGATTCCCCATCCCGAGTTCTCTCGGGATAAGTTCACTATATTGAAATGGTCCATCGGCCTAGTGTACTGACAATACTAATAGCGGCAAGTTTTCAACGATGACCAAGCATTTGCTTTCCTTCCGGAACTCAAGGGAAATTTTGAGCAATCGTATTTTGAGGGAAGTGACAACTCGCCTCGTGAGAGTGTGTCCTCTGACCAAGCTGTCACCCAAGGAGAAGAAACAGATCAGGAAGGATGCATTAAACTCAAAGGAAACAAGATTCCCAAAGGTTTGGTGAGTTTGGAGGAGTTGTTTGATAAACATGACAGATATGTAAAATCTAAAGCTTCTATTGGACCTCAGCAATCAGCTGAGTATGATAAGATTGATATAGGGAGTTCTACTGATCCCAAGCTGGTAAATATTGGGAAATGTTGCACAACCGACGAGAGGAGAAAAGCAATTGATCTTCTAAGGAAGTATAAGGATGTTCTTGCATATTCTTATGAGGATCTAAAAGCCTTCAAGCCAAAAGACATGCAGCACTCTATCCCTCTCAAACCAGGAATCAAGCCTTTCAAGTAGAAACAAAGGCAGTATAATCCCAAAATAGCTGACACTATATTTCAGGAGATTGAGAAATTGTTGAAGGCTAAAATCATTTTTCCCATTCACCATTCAACATGGATTGCAAACATTGTGCCTGTTAGGAAGAAGAATGGTGAGATCCGCATCTGTGTTGATTTCAGGAACCTGAATCAGGCTTCTCTGAAAGATAACTACCCTCTGCCTATGATGGATCAAATATTGCAAGCAGTAACAGGATCTGAAATGTTATCTATGCTTGATGGATTCTCGGGATACAATCAGGTAGAGGTTGATACTGCAGATCAACACAAGACAGCCTTCACCACTCCTTGGGGTACCTTTGCCTACAAGAGAATGCCTTTTGGGCTGATTAATGCTGGTGCCACTTTCCAGAGAGCTATGGATTTGGCTTTTGGAAGCTTGAAAGGGAAATGTATTGTCATATACCTTGATGATCTGACAGTGTTTTCAAAGACAAGAGCAGATCACTTCGACCACCTGGAAACAGTTCTGCAAAGATGCCGAGAGCATGGGATTTCTTTAAATCCTAAAAAATCTGTCTTCTGTGTTACAGAAGGAAAACTATTAGGGCACATTGTCTCCAAGGATGGTATTAAGATTGATCCTGAACGAGTTCAAGCCATCCAGCAAATTCCTCTCCCAACCAGTAAAAAAGGCGTGCATTCCTTTTTCGGTAAGATCAATTTTTTAAGAAGATTCATCCCTGATTTTGCTGAATTAACTTTGAACATCTCTCAGATGATGAAAGGGAAGCAAACATTTGGTTGGTCTTCTGAAGGAAAGGAATCCTTTGAGGGTATCAAGAAAGCTATTGCTAAAACTCCAGTTTTGGCCTGTCCTGACTTCAGCAAAGATTTCATCATCTATTGCTATGCTACAGATAATACCCTGGCTGTTGTCTTAACCCAAGAAGACTCTGATGGACATGAGCTACCAATTGCCTTCATGAGCTATATCCTGAAGAATCATGAGCTGAAATACACCATGATGGAGAAGCATGCTTTTGCAGTAGTCAAAGCTGTCAAGCAGTTCCGTTTCTATATCCTCAACTCTCACTCTATGGTGCTGGTTCCAGATACAACTGTCAAGTCAATTCTTACACAGCAAGAATTTGGGTCCAAGAGAGGAAACTGGGTGGCTAAAGTCCAGGAGTATGACATTGATATCAAACCGACCAAGCTGGTTCGTGGAAAAGGTCTTTGTGAGCTCATTGCTGAAGGAGCCAAACATGAGTTGCTGGAGGAGAAAGCTGACATTCCTACTGTCCTATTCCTTAGTTCAGTCGATGAATGGTATTCTGACATCGCCCATTTTCTCACCTATGGGGAATGCCCCTCTCATTTAACTACCAAGGAAAAGAGGACTGTTAAATTGAGATCAGTGCAATATGTACTGTGGGAAAATGCCTTGTTCAAGCGTGGTTTGGATGGGAGATTTCTGAAGTGTGTGGACAAGGAGCAGCAGAGAAAGTTGCTCTCAGCTTTCCATGATCAGGCATGTGGAGGGCACTATTCATCAACAGTCACAGCTCACAAGATACTCCGGGGAGGATATTACTGGCCTTCCTTGTTCAGAGATGCATCCAAGTGGGTGGATAAATGTGAAGCTTGTCAGACCTTTGTGGGAAGACCTAAATTGGCCTCTTTGCTCTCGAAGCCGCTTGTGATTGAGGAACCATTTCAACAAAGTGGGGGCTCGGACTTCATTGGTGCACTCAACCTTGTTTCTAGTGCTGGTCACACTCATGTGCTAATCGCCACCGACTACTTCACCAAATGGGTGGAAGCTATTCCGATAAGAGCACTACTTCAAGTGGTATGCAACTTCATCAAAGAGAACATCTTGGTAAGGTATGGTGTACCTAACAAGATTGTAATGTATAATGCTTCGAACTTCTCCTCAATCGAGATAATGGATTTTCGCTATGGGTATGACATCTCTCGGCTCATTCTTCGATTATTATCCTCGTGGAAATGGACAAGCGGAGAATCCACCAACAAAAATCTGGTGACTATCATAAGGAAGTTGGTCAATGAATCTCTAAACCGGCATAGAAGCTTTATGATGCTCTTTGGGCAGACAGTGGTCACACCCAAAAGAGCCTATTGGAATGTCCCCTTTTCAAGTGGTGTATGGAGTAGAAGCTCAATGCAGTGGCAGTGGAACCACCCTTGCCTTGCACTGATGAAGGCCATCAAGATACTAGTTTCGTTGATGCTCACGGATAAAAGAATCATGTACCGCACAAACCGAACGAGGACAGATTGAGGTCTTGTGACAGGATATCTGTTCACCCAGAAGGTAAAAGCTCTATTTGACAAGAAACCTAGGTTGAGAGAGTTCCAAGTTAGAGATACCGTGCTATTATGGGACAAAAGACATGAACCTCGTGGCAGCCATGGAAAATTTGATTCATCGTGGCTCGGACCATTCAAGATAAGACACTTTCTTTGGTAAGAACTCTTTCTATCTTGATTACATGGATGGTTCTCCTCCCACTTCCTTATAGTGGGTAGTATTTGAAGTTGTTCAAGTCGTAGGTGACTAGGAGTCCCTTTGTATATTCTCGCATACGGTGTTTTTGCTTTTCTACTTTCGGTGTGTTTCCCCTTCTGTTGTTGTGTGTGTTGCCCTCTGTGTTGGTTTGTTTTTGACTCCTTTGCCCAATAGATAAGGCACTGGTCTGCTTCACCGAGTTTGTCTAAGTTCTTGCCTTGTCTCATTCCGAGAATTTATACCAAGTCATCCCCAGAATGAGCCAGCTGTTGTCCACTCAAAATTCCCCACTCTGATAAGAGTAAAATTTTCAAAATTTTGAGTTTAAGTGTTTTTCTCTGAAATGCCTAAGTCGTGAAATTGAAAAAATCTATGTTTTGGGTCATTTTGTGTGATTTTCGGGCCTGTCGGAACTTTTTGTCCCATCTGTCCCAAGTACGAAAGTGCATTCTGTTACCCGACCGGCCGAAATCCCCGAAGCTGTCCCATTTTCGGGCCCGTCGGAGAGTTTTGTCCCAAGTGTCCCAAAACTTATTTTGCATGTTGTTCCAATTTCGGCCGAATCATCCTTCCCGCGTACTTCACACTTTCCTGTCCCAAATGTCCCAAAGTTAAAAAGTGCGAGCTTTCCCATTTTCGGCCGATTTGCCCGAATCCGCGCCCTTCGCTCAATTTTGTCCCAATCGCCCCATTTTAAAAGTGCGAGCTTTCCCAATTTCGGCCGAGCTACGGATCAAGTCGCGTACTTCGAACTTTTGTCCCGAATGTCCCAAGTCCAAATGGGCCCTTTGTCCCAATTTCGCCGAAACACCCGAATCGCGTTTCGCACATTTTCGTCCCATTTGTCCCAAATGCATTTGTGCGTCCTCTTCTGTTTCACCCGAACCGGGTGAGCCGCGTGTTTCGCATTCGCGTCTCACATGTCCCAAGCATACCAAGTGTCATTCACACTTAGTTTTTCCCACTCACTCCGAGTATGATGCTTTTCAAATTGGTGGTTGTGTATTCAATGCATTAAAGTCATTCCTCTCCAAACGGCTATATAACGAGCATTCCCCTTTGCATTTTTCGCATTGCTTCCATGCTATCTTTTGCTCGAACCCTCGCAATTTGAAAACCTACACAATCCCCCTCCATTTGCAAATTCCTTCCGAATTCTAGGTTGTAGAGCTTCGAGGCTATCAATATGAAGATCAAGTTCCAAGGACAGGAGCAAATTTCTCCGCTTGAGTCCACGTTAGCAATATAGGGGAACAACGAAGCTCGCCATCTTGACTTCGGTGATTTTTGGGCAAGAATGACAGATGCAAACCCTACACCAATGGCATGATGATTAATGATAGTGGTTTAGCTTTTGCCGGAGGATTCCTAATCTCAATACAGTGCCGATACAAAGTTGCTTTCATGTGGATCTCACTTGACCCCGCTCGAGCGAATTGACAAATGTACATGGAGAACTCATTGCAATTTGGGACGCTGCCACCATTGGCGCTGCTCGAGGATTTCGGAGATGGACAATGCTATAGTCGTCTCCCGGGATCAAGCACAGACCCTATTCGACCAAGACAGCGACAAATACAAGGCACGAGTGGCGAAGTCTTGGTTGAAGAACCCTAAGAAAGGTGCTTCTTGCCTAACCAAAACCCTCTTCCTAGCAGATTTCAATGAGGAATTGTCGGACTTCATAATCCTCTTGGCTCGGGTTATGGGTTTTCCCTCCACCAATGAGTTTCATTTTCTGGATGTGCCCGCCATCGCATGGTGTGCGAGGGAACGCAAAATATCAACTGGGCAGAGATCATTAGCATGAATTTGGTGGAGCAAAGCTATCCAATGTTCAAAGCAAACAAAGAAGTTCTATATGACTTCATATCTCGATGTATACCCTAGCAAAGATCAAGGCAAGTGGTTTGGTTTCTCCTATATAGATGCACACAAAGATGATCCAGTGTATGCCTATTGCCCGCAGTTCACCCTGGAAACCAGCAATCGGAATTTCAGAAGGGTCAATGATGCTTTCACCATGTACGTGGTTAGATTGCTCAAGGTGATATCTTTGCTAACGTTTTCGGATGAAGCCATGAACTCGATATCGCAGTATGGAGCCTATTTCATCCTTGAGCTAAAAGAGGTGAGATCTACCAATTTTAGTAAACCTAGGAAATCTCACCTTAACTGACACTGGTCACCCTAAACCGATGCCGGTAAACCTGGAACAGCCATCGGTTACCAACTATTTACCTAGACAACCTTGTTTTTGGGTTGGCACATTCAGAGAGCAAGGAAAGGAGACCAATGCTGCAAGTAAGGGAAACCAACATCCTTTCACGTATCCAGACATCCAGAGCTAGCACTAGGACATATTTTTGAGGCATTGAACTCATAGAAGCATTCTCGGAGCCACTGATATGATATCCAACACCATTATTCTGATCAATAGCCACCTCCATTCAGCCATATAAATCTACTTCATAGTAAGTATACTTTATACCAACATAGTCTATTTCAATATATAGGCTTTTTGTTTCGTTATCAGTTCATACCTTGCATGTCCATTTTCCACCTCTTACCTACTTATAGACTCAGCCATTATTCTACCCACACCACCAAATCACCCATTCTTGCTGTTACCCACCTCTGAGCATACCTGAGACCTTTACCTACCTCCCTCTCTACCCTTCCATCTCTATTTAGCTCCAACTCAATCCCCCCAACCATATTTCATTGAGTTCCTTTCACCCTGACCATACCAATGCCGGATACCTAGAACCGTCATCAGCTATACCCAACCAACATTGGTCTCTATGTTTTACACATTTTCCAATAACAAAACCAAACAACCTTTACCGAGTGACCTAAACAGCCCAAAACCTGACCATCATGGTCTTTCTAAACCATTGTCGGTTACACTGCATCAATGTCGGTCTCTATGTTTTACACCTTGACCAAGAACAAACCCAACAATCATCTCACTAGTTGACCTAAACAACCTAGAATCGACCTTGACCAATTCCCCAAGACCTGCTAACTACTTACCTTTCTTAACCTGACCATAGCCTATCCTATTATGTTATGATTTTCTTATTGTACTTGAATGAAATATATAAATCATATCAAATACAAAGTAGGACTTTGTTTCTTTCTCACATTAACTTGTTTTAAACAGTGGATTGGTAGCCATCTAGGAAGTATCACACTTCTTGAAACTAGCATACGCTAGGCAGTCCACTATCATATATCATTTAACTATCTTTTTGTGGTCTTGTTTTCTATTATAGGTAGTTCCTCCTAGCCAAAAGGAAGCTCTCACATTCAGCTGTGGATCAAGAAGTTAGAACGCGCGTAATAACCATCAACCAACCAACATTTAATAGGTATTCCTCCTTGGCCTTTACCCTTATCTATTTCGTCACTTTGAAAACGTAAAGAAAATGGTGAAATATTTTGCACGCCCAATGGGACCCATCAAGGGTTCTTTTTGCATTTATTCATTCCTAGGTGAAAGTTGTGTGTTTGTTTCCCTTCGAAAATCTTCCACATTAATTTTATTCTTTGGAATCATTCTCCTTCTTTCTATTGTCTAAAAATAATCATATTTTTGGTGCTTTAAAAAGAACACATCTTCCTTTCTTTTACATTGCATTAGTGAAAGAGCATCCCTCTTCTTGTTCATCAATTGCTACATCAAATATCACACTTCAATTTGGATTTAAAACACTTGCATTGCATTGTGATCTGTTGCATTATTAGCTCACATTAAAACTAAGGGCAACCTATATGCTGGAAGTCATGTCCAGCTGATGGTTGACACAAAGAATCATAGAAAGCACATTTGTCTCTCTCTCTCTCTCTCTCTCTCTCTCTCGTAACAAACTTGGAAAAATCAAAATATACACATATTTCTTAAACAACATCATACCTAGGAACATCTGTCATTGATCACACAATCCGATTGGCAAGGTGTATTGCCCACTCATTGCCTCTGTCAGGTCATCATCTCGAGGAGGGCCCACCCCCACCATAACATACCGAAACCTCTCCTTTTAGATATCCTTCTTTGTAGGACATCTTCCTAACCAAAAATTCCGTTCTAAATACACAAATTCATTCCTAAATAACATAAGCTAAGAAAACATAAGAAAATCAATGTTAGGATCATTGTTTTTCGCAAGTGTTTTTCTTGACTTATGTTTTGAGTTGTGAGACTAAGACTCTCATTTTTTCTTCTTCCTTACACACTCCACCATCATAGTTGGAGTATTCTGACTTTGTCTAAGTGTTCCAAGGTCCCATCTCCTCATTCTCATGTTTCTGAGTTTGATTCTTCACTTAATTTAATTCACAAAATCCATTTTCTTCATTTCCTTCTAATTTCACAAATATCATGATGTCGGTCCAAATGATCAGCCGGGTTCACATCGACCATTGTTTGTTAAACCCTAAGCGGGTGTCGCATCTGGCTTTCTAGTTACTTTACCTAGAATAGCCTTCTTCATAGTTGTTGTTCTATTTATGGCCCTCGAGCATCATCATATTTCTCCCCTGCTGATACCTACCGTCATACACGCTTTCTCAAGACACATACAACATTCCTATTTCATTCTTTGAGACTGGTTTCTTTCACGGTGATAGGTATTAGTTTCAAAACCGTCATCGTTTTCCTCAACCACCACCAGTCATCTTGACCATCATCAGTTCTACCATCAACCTGTCACCATGTAGACACAAAAATTAGGTCACACTCCCCTTTCATCCCTCATCAAATAACCACCTTCATCACATTCACCTATCCATGGCCCCTTTTCACCCCACTAATATTAATTTAATTAATGTAATTAAATTAATTCATTATCCTCACTATATTTATTATTTAAATATCCTAATTAGGATAATACCCACACATCCATCTCATCTATCCACATCACCTTAAGACCTATTCTTACTAAGTTGCCATAACTAACTAAGACTTCCCCAAACCCTAAAATTCAATTCCTACATTCCCTCTAACCACATTCCCGCATGCTTAAAAGAAGCTTCCATTCTAATCGTGAGTTAACAACACGAGATCCTAGAGAATCAAGGGGATCTACCTAGTTTAGTAAACCTAGGAAATCCCACCCTAATCGATGCCGGTTACCCTTAACCACCACCGGTTAAGCCGGAACCACCATCAGTCACCTTTTAACCCCCAAAACAACCTTATTTTCAAGGTTGGAAAAGGTTAGTAGATTCCTGAGAGATATCACATCTTTTGAGCACAAGTTTCCGTGAGAACATGCATGCAAGGAAGGAGATCAATCATTTCTCTCACACAAACATCCAACATTCATCCAAAGAACCACCCAAAGAAAGATTTGATCCAATCAGGAAAGAAGGAGAGCACATGCAGCCCATGCAAGAGCTCCCCAATGTTTGGTGATCCTCTGCAGCATTCAACCTCTTATCAACACCTTCATTCCTCACTCACAGACGTCTAGAACCAAATTCCAAGTAAGTGAAACATTTTACTCCTCTAGTTCATTCATTTAATCATTGTACCTTCATCCTTTGTTCTCATATCCACCCATTGACCTCCTTCAATACTCACCCCTCCATATCCCCATTAAACCCTCGCCAAATCCCATCCAAACATCTTAATACCTCCTTTCAACCAACCTAGTCCTTTGTGCAATCATAAGGGAAATCTAAAGTTCATTCTGTGACATTCCCAGTATTCCACAGTAATCGGCACCGATTCTCCCCAACCGGTGTCGATCACCCTTAACTAGCATCAGTCTCTGTATTTACCAATATAGCATAGAATAGTAACCTACCTACCTATTCCCACATCACCCTTATACACCTGTGACTTTCCTAAGACCTCTATCAGACCTGCAAAGACTCATAACCAGTTACTTGACCTTCAGATCTTATTTTAACCTAGCTTGTTAGATTAGATATTTCTTATTGTGTTTTGAATGAGATACCTAAATCATTTTAATTACAATAGGATTTACTTTATTACCAACATTAAATTGTTTTAAACAGTGGATTGACAACCATCTAGGAAGTATCACACTTCTCGGATCTAGCACACGCTAGGTAGTCCACTACATATATTGTTTAACTCTTTCTGGTGGTCTTGCTTTCCATTTTAGGTAGTTCCTCCTAGCCAAAAGGAATCTTTCACGATCATCCCGGATTGAAGTCATACACACGTAACAACTTATCAACCAAAGCATTTCAACAATTATTCCTCCTATGCCCGTTACCTTATCTATTTCATCATTTACAAAGAAACGTCTAAGAATCGGTGAAAATTTTGGTGCACCCAGTGGGACCCATTCGGGGTTCCTTGAATTTTATTCATTCTTAGGAAAAGTTGTGTGTTTGTTTCCCTTCTGAAAAGCATACACATTAATTTTCTTCCTTGGTAACCTTCTTTTTCTTTCTATTTTCTCTAAAAGAAACCTTTATTTTGGTGTACTTAAAAAGAACCATTTCTTCTTGTTTTCCACATTTTAGTGAAAGAGAATCCCTCTCCCTCTTCATCTATTTGTGTCATCGAATTCCATATTTCAATTTGGGCTTAAAAATCATTGCATTTCATTCTGATTTTCTACATTAGCTCACATTAATTGAGGGCAACCTATATGCTGGAAGTCATGCCCAGCTAATGGTTGACTAACGAATCGATAGAAAAGCACTTCTTTCCTTTTCTCTTTCTTTGAGTCTTACCAAACCTCACAAAAATTCAAAATACACACATTCTTAAACAACATCTTTCCTGGAAGAAGCTGTAGGTGATCACACGATCACAACACGTCGCACCCATCTCACCGATCTATTGAGTCATACTTCAGAGCGAGGCCCGCCCCCACCATAACATACCTGAAACCTCACCTTTTAGATCTCCTTCTTTGTAGGAAGCCATCCTCACCAAAAAACTCTATTCTACAGTTCATGAGTCAGTCCTTAAATAGCGTAAGCTAAACAAACATAATAGAAAAGGCACTCTTAGGATCACATTTTTCTTAGTGTTTCTACTTGGTTTTGCATTTTGAGGTGAGAGGTCACATTCTTCATTTTTTATTGTTTCTCCTCACATGCTCCTCATCATAGTTGGTGTATTCCAGTTCATCGAGTGTTCCTGGACCATATTCACATCATTCTCGTAAGTGCTGGGTCTGATTCCACATCAAATTTTAACTTACAACCATATTTTCTTCATCACTATTTCAATTTCATAAGAATTAGCAGTGTCTTCAGTGACCATCATCGTTACCCCGACCATAAATCGAGTTATACATAACCGGTGTCGATTCACTGTCATTTTGGTTAACCTACCCAAAAAGACACCTATTCACTTTCTTCGACTATTCAGAGTTCCTATCACTTTTATTACATACATTGACCTTGTAAATCACATCAGTATTCAACATACCTATCAAATTTGGCCTTATACCTTGTTGTTGACCCACTGTCCACTTTCAACAGTGGATCGATGCGGTTACCTATGACCGGCGTCGGTTTATCCTAACCGCATCAAGTTAGTCTATTTCATTTTCTAGCTACCATTTTGTCCCGAATTCACCCACCACCATCTATTTATTCTACGTGTTGTGTTTCTGTGTCACATATAGAAATTATTCTTACAAGTTAGTACTGTTCACATGGTACTGATGCATCAACAAGCTAGCGCCCTCGTATTCCATGCCGTTGTTAACCACTCCTACCTATCACTTTGCCACCTTTTATTTTATCACTTTCCATGGAACCTATCCATCCTATCTCTATCACTACCGGAGATGAGGAGTTTTCATGACTCCTTGACCAAAATCCTGTTGCATTATAGTTTTACCTTTCCCACTCATCCACACAAGATGCCTGGGTCAGTTGATATACGGAATGCCTATATCTATCCCCCGAATCTCACTCCTACTTATGCATCAGCCCCATCTAGCTCCGCACCGCATGCATCTATCTTACCCTCTAGTCATTTTGTAGTTAGGCCTTGTACCGCTATGATTACCACATCTGTTACATCCGTTGCACCCGCCACATCCACCATACCTTTGACAACCACCCAAAACACAACCTCATCTACCCCTATTGTCTCACATATACCCGTAGCTACACAACCACCTCCCGTGTTGGTGACCCCTACCCCCTTTCAAAATGTGGTCCTTTCTATTCCATAATTGTTAGCCCCATTTCCACTAGGGTCACCATGACCCTTCCACCTCCATATATGTACTATCAGTAGCCTCATGTTTCATCTATTATTCACTCTAGGTATGTACCCCCTATTTCACTACCTTCTTCTCAATCTACCTACACGAAACACTATATGCTGGAATGCCACCATTATTACATGCCCAACACCAACCCACTTATGCTACAGGAGGCACTCAACCATCACAACCTACCAATGACCTAATCAAAGTAATGATGGAAAAGATGTAGACATTGGAGGCATTGGTTTCTGGCTCCCGCAACACCCTCACCTATGATGATATTTGTAATGAGCCTATCCACCCATCAATTCCTATTCGCCCTACCTCGTGCATTGGGAAATGCATAAATTCAATTGTTTCAATAGCAAGGAAGACCCATAACAACATTTATGGTCATTCAAACATGGGTGCTACCTAATCCCCTACGATGATGCTTTGCTCTCGAGGACCTTTCCCATGTCTCCGATGGACCTACGTTACATTGGTATAGTGGACTACCCAAACACTCTATATTTTCATTTAATCAGTATCCCAAGCCTTCTTGGATCATTTCTCCATTAAAATTGTTAAGAAGGTTACCATGGTGACCTATATTCCACGCATCAAGATGATGACGAATCTATCATGTATTTTTTTCACTCGTTGGCATAGCCGTATGATGGAAAAGTGACATGCAAGCATGGGAATCTACAAGTACCTCTTCCTCATACTTGACCTCCGAGGTCATGCTGAGATAGCCAGTGAATGTTGAATATGAATGGATACAGATAAGCTAATCGGGTAATCTTATATCCTCAATATGCAATAATGGAATCTGCAAATCTAAGGAAAAGAAGGCCCTCCTAACTTGAATTGGTGTAATGGATCATTCGGATATAATAGTTGTTCGGAGGCTCCAATCAATGTCGAGCTCTGCCGAGATCCTATTTCTTGGTTGTTGGATACGTGGGAAGTGGCTTGTGGGAGCTTCATATGTATCTCCAGACAAGGTCATGAAAATGGTGGTAGGAGGCTTAGTGGATTTGTAATGAACTATGGGTAGTTTTTGGTCTAGCCTAGAAAATATTAGATTGATTGGCTTCTATATTTAATACAGAGAATTGCGTGATGATATCTGGTGGGAGTGGTGAGGATCTAAATACCAGCATTTGTAAACTAGTGTCAATGCTTAAACGATTTAGAGGCCCGTTGGGTTGTGGGACTTGGGGATCACAAACATGAGTTCATGGTTGTTGTGGACTGTTATGGTCATGTGAAGAATCAATCCCTTCTTTCGACTATCCAAGTAATCATACGCCTTTTAGCCTCTATGTTTAGAACTATAAGTTGCATAATTTTCTTAGAATACCTTATAGGTGTTCAGCAACTTGAATGCGTAAGCTAGTATCTATGTCAACAAGGATATCTCCTACGTTAGGTTATGGAAATAAAGTATCGTAACCAAATGCTTGTTCTCTTTTGAATCCTTGTACGGTCATTCGGGTATTTTATCAAGGTAATCTATAGTTAGGATGGTTTGACCAAAATGTGTATGCCTTGTCATCTTCAATATTTAACCCCCTCAGTTGTTCACTAATTACTTGTAGGTTTGTTGTTGCTCGAAAGACCTGTATCCTAAGGTCTTGATCTATATCAGCTAATGTTGTGGGTAGATTTGGTTGAGGCACTATTGGTTCAAATATATATTCTCTAGGCTCTCTAGGTCTTGTGATTGTCATGCAAAGTGACTCAACTTTTAACTAAAATTAATAAGCTAATTACAAAAGATGTATTTACACTACACAAGAATTATTCTATTTTTGTATTTTTGAAGACGTATTTCAATGAATTTAAAGAGAAGCTACTCTAGTATATTTAGAAAATGGACAACTAATCTAGTAACAAAATTTAAAAAAATAAAGTAGCCTGGTGTGGCTATTTTCCTGTGCAATTGTGATTTTATCCTAAATATCTAAGCAAATAATTATTTTGAATTGAAAGACTCGATCCTACCTCGAAGTGAGGAATGAATCACAGATTTCTCGAAACTATCAATCCCCCACACTTCCACTGGTGATATCAAGAGAGACCTTTTGTGAAATAAAATAATTCACTACTCTATTTGATACGTTGTAACTAGAACTTTGATAGCTCAAATATGACATCTACAGTAACACTTTGGTAGATCTAGTTGTGTGTGATTTTGTCCCCTTAGTGTGATCTCCTCATTCCTTTGTGTTCTCGTGAATCCAGAAAAGCATGTATATGATAGTATCAATAGAAGATGGTATTTGAACAATGACAACTTTGGATATAGACCGAATACAATGTGAGTAGGAGAGGGATAACGCAAGTGAACAGAGCTTGACTATGTAATTCCTAGTGGGATTTATTATGGGAATACAACGCAAATGTACCGAGAGTTTTAGAATCTATCCTTGTGACAAAACAAAACCTGTAACTTTAATGGATTCTAATCTAGAAATGAAACTATTCTATGCTAAGCTGATTGTATGGAACAACAATGGAATAAGATGAAACAAGAAGATTGAATGACTTCTAAACAACAAAGGAAAGCTAATAATTGATGCAAAACATGAAGCTAGTAGAACTCTAAGCAAGAAATTCAAAGACTAAATAAGAGAATTGAGAAGGTGAGGGGCCATTTGTTTGAAAACAAGCTGGCTATTTATAGCAAATGCATTTACCAGAGGGTAACTCCCAATTGAACTCTTTTACTATAAACAAAGGGAAAACACTATTACCAGGGAACCAAAAACATTAATGCAAGCCAAAGTGGTTGAAGAAAGTGGGTGAAATTGAATATTTACATTTGACACGATCGTTGGAAGAATCTGGAAAACACGTACAGGACCACCACCATGTGCGGTGGTGGCGGTTATGGGACCGTTGCCACTGCCCCTGGGCGGTGGTCATGGGACCGCCGCCTGTAGGGCGGTGGTTTCATCACTGAAGACCAAAATGCAAGGAAAAGGGGGGCAGAGGGAAAAAAAAGCATGTGGAGGCCAAGTGGGGCATGTGGGATATAAACGTATACCTAGCGAGCTTTTTCTGGATTTTGAACACCTTACAAGGAGACCTGTATCATCATTGGGGTATGTGTAACATCATTCCGGCAGTGCAGTACCCTACAATTTTGGGTACATACAGGAGCCTAATCAATCAACTCACATTTCAACTACCACAAACAAAACTCATAAAGATATTTACGTGGGCTTGTGATAGACATATCTCACCAACCTTGCAGGTCCAAACTTTCCAAACATTCAACGAAGCATTCACCATGGCATGAAATTTAGAGATTCGGGCCATCGAAGAGAAGAAAATCCAATTACGCAATAAGAATTCAGAATTCAAGTTGAATGATACCTCCTCTTCTTCCAAACCACATAATAATTATTCAAATGCTAAGGGGACCGCTAACGTAGTAGTACTCAAAGCCAACCTAGCTCACTCATCAAATCAGGCTAGCCCCTCTTCTAATCTCTCACCCGTTTAGACTTTTCAATTCAGACGAGAACAACGGAAATACACCCCAATTGGGGAGCCTTATTATTCTGTCTTAGAAAATCTTATCAAAGATGGGGCCATCACCCTTTCTCCTATAAAACCACACACTGGTTTTGACCTAGCTCTCCCCACACCCACATGGTATAGAGAACACGACTACATCGTAAATATCATCGAGTAAAGGGTCACGTGTGACAACAATTGCATCACTTTCAAAAATATTTTACAAGAAATGCTTGAGAAAGGAAAGTTAACTATGGATAACCCTAATGCCCATGCCAATCAAAACCTAAACATCTTCAAGAAACCCTTTCCCAATCATACCCCTTCATCTCGATCAAACCTGGTGAGACCTCAACTCATGATAGCCATACCCGTGAGGTCCACACTATTTTCGGTGTTGCAATCGTTGCTTCTAAATTACCTCATATTCCTTCCATAGAGGAAATTATAGCCTGAAGTCCTCCTTCTACATTAGAACCTACCTCACCTATTCCTCCACCCATAGAGGAACACCTTTCACCTCCTTCCTCACCCATGGAGGATCCTTTGCTAATATCAAGACCATTTCACCTTCAGCTTCTCCACCTAGGAACCGTCACCCACAATACTTCTTCAGTCCATGGAGGATACTTTTTTATCTCCTCCACCCACAGAGGAGCACCCATCATCTCCTCCACCCACAGAGGAGCACCCATCATCTCCTCCACCTATAGAGGAACACCCATTTTCTTCTCCACATATCACGGATCCAGTAGAGATACCTTTTCCTCTAGCGAGCATTCTCCATTAGCTAGCCAAGATCTTGTAGACCTACTTTCAGCTCTCTTACCCACAAAAGTTGAATCGACAAATTCCCCACCTCTAAGACACATTTTATGGGAATTACCATTAGGTCCTCATCAACCTCACCTAAAGACGTGTCATTCTCATGCTTATTCGATTGCCTAGATTATGTGGACAGAGCCTTATTGTGGGGACACCTTCTTTTTCCTATCTCAATACAAATGCAGATGACACTTCCACTATCTACCCAAAAATATTTCAACCAATCAAGTCAAATGCATCCACCTCTATCATAACTTCTTCCCCGACAATCATCATAGCTCAACACGCACCCTTACCCATTACCCAACATACATCTAAGTTTGAACTCACACCTACATCATCCTCCTCACCTAAACCTATTACTAACTTAGGGTCACCCCAACCACCAGCCTTACTCATCCACCTATCAAACTAGATTTAGCTACATCCTCCAAAGTCAACACCACACCTACTTTGACATCTAAACAAAAGAACCAAGTGCATAGAACTCATACCTCAGCTACGCCTATTATACCTACATCACCTTCACCCTTTCCGTCTGTCTTAGGACCCCAACCTCCCAAAGGTGCTTAAGAAATCTCCACCGTAAATAAACCAAAAACACAACATCCCACTCCTTCCTCACAAACCTCCCGAGGCACCCAACACAGACTTATACCCACACCTACAACATCTTTACCACCAATACCTCTAATACCCTCCGTAACTTCTTCACCACCCACTAGACTTTAGTCTTTATCCCTCACTCCCCCGCACGACCCGCATCATCTACATTAACATCACCTCCGTTATCCCCTGGGTAACTCACCCTCTTTCCCCATCTACTTTTCCCTCTAGATCTCATACACCCATATCACCTTTACCCAAGAATGTGTAATCCAAAGACAAAAATCCGCTACCCTCCAATAAGGTAGTCAAAGCAACCATACACCCTCCTACCCATTCATCTACCATACACCTACCCAAGCAAACATGACCAACACCCAAGACCACTCTAGCACCCAAAACCATCGCTCGACCCACTCCCTCTCCTGCAAGGACCATTCCCTAACAATCAGCCCGTACTATGCCCAAACCTACTTTCACTTCCCATTGTGACTGTTAGTAGGGTCCTATGACAAAATCTTAACCAACGTCCTTGAGACTTATATTATCATGTTACCACTTTGCTCGAGACCTTATGGCCCCTCAAACCCAAGCCAAAAGTGTTTGATGACACTAAAATTTGTGCCTACCATCATGTGTTAGGGCATGATGTGGAGAACTGCAAGGCTTTGAAAACTATCCTTATCTAGTTGTGTCCTCCTAAAGCCAACTTTGACAATGATGACCTTCTTGATGAGGACCATACTTCACCGACACCCATTCCCAAAATCCTTCCCTACTGCCTACTTAACAACCATGACCTTCACCCCCATAGCTCCTAGAGCCACCTCCAAGATTCAAAATTAACATGGTTCACATCGGGAAATTGCTACACCAATACCTAAATGTCGTTGCACTTTGACTCACTTCACTTCACAAGTTTTTTCTCCTTCGGTGAGGTTTTTTCTTGTCATGTCGTTACACCACTCACCCTACATATTCTCCATTTTCCAACTCCTCAAATCAACATAATCCACGTCACTACCCATGCTCGAAAGATAAAGGCAAGGAAAAGGAAATGAATCACCAACCAATCCTATTCCCAACATACCATCTCGTACCCACACCTAATATTACTATCTCTCGGCCCCACATACCCTATTTCTAATGGGGTCACACATCGCACCATGCTTAAACAACTACACCAATCCCCCTATAAATGTCCTTATATGACTTCATCCAAACCTCAAAATCCCATCTTCAAGCTCTTATGGAGGTTCTTCAATCTATTGATGTTTTACCCAATGACCCTACACCCATAGCCTCTGTTATCACACCCCATCATGTAGCCTTTCTCACCAAATTTCCACCTTTATCCACATCTCACCCTACTCACCAAATAGCCTCCCTTAGCTTCTCGAGGAGGAGATTGCGCACCGCACTGCACCGATGACCTAGACCCAACCCTCTTCATCTCTGTCCACATCGATGATATACATGTACGATGTGTAATGACCAATGGGAGTGCTAGCATTAATATCATTTCATCCCATGCATTCACTTAAATGCACATACCTAAAAATTACATGCATAAACATCCTGTCATGTTGCATTCATTCAATTATACTATCACCTCTACACTAGGCAACGCCATCCTCCATGTTCGTGTGGCCCCCACACTATTCCGAGTTATTTTACATCCTGAGGGGGAATTTAAATATAACCTATTGCTTGTGAGACCTCGGATTCATGTCATGGGTTGGGTTCCTTCCACTTTACATTGTTGTGTAAAGTTTGAACATGAAGGACAAACCTATACCATTCTAATTGATCCATCACCTTTTAAAACATGCAACATGCTCTACTAACCCAATGATGTGCTCATAACCATTAAGGCATCTACCTCCACAACCACTACCATATCACCTACACCTCCGTTTGCCATTATAGTCGCTACTTCAACCACACATTCCTCCTCCATTCCTACGGCCCCCATAACCTCTACGCCAATCCATCATCCTCCCAATCTATTAGCTCTACCTCTCGCATCGACCACAGACTCCATCATCTATTCTAGCTACCCACATACCAACCACCGATCCTTCGAAGGAATTTTTCAATGCCTCACTCTAGAGAGTATTGCTTATACAAGTGTTAACACATTCCTTACTCCACAAGAGTATGAAATCCTTCACCAACACCCTCGCTTATGATCACCACATAGGAGATCACCTCCATTATGGTCCTCCTCATCTCCGTACAAGTCTCCCTATGGGGGAATTTATACTACCACTTACACACTAGAACCATAGTCACAAACCCACCCATTTTCTTCGACTTCTAGTCTCTCACCAATCACCATTTTTCCCACACCTTCCTGCACCGATGTGCATGGAAGGGTTTTGGTTTTGTATTTTATGAGCAAGGCCGCCATACTATCATTCCATGTACCAGCTGCAAACATAACAACCGTAGTGGTATCATCTTTCTGAACCACCTACCAAATAAGCCCAAATTGAACTCATCAAAGACATCTTCCCTTCTCCACCCTCTTCACCCACTCCGCCTTCATCACCACCTTTGATGGATTTGATGGATCCTGAATCTATCCCTCCTAATTTTTTTCATAAACATTGTTTCCTTAGTTCCGTTGACTTATCAATGCGAGGGCAAGGCCCCTTCCTCTCTTCCTTCCTGTATCCTAAAATGATCGATGACGATACACCTTCCATTAACATTGTTCAATGTCAAGATGATGAATATATAATCACCTACCTTGGTGTAGAAGACTCATATATTCATCGTTTGTTACCCTCTAAGACGTAAACCATGTTGAATGAATCAACTATCGAGATCAACATTCATACTCAGGATAACCCGCACATCCTAAAGATCGGTCAATCTTTAGATGTTGCTGAACAAGAAGCCATCACTTCTTTTCTCAAAGATCATAGCCATGATTTCTCTTGGTCTTATGCAAACATGCCTAGTATTGACCCCACCATAGTGGTCCACAATATCATAACCATTCCCGATGCCAAACCCATCAAACAAAAACTAAGGAAAATACACCCTCACATTTCCCTTCTCATCAAAGAAGAACTTCAACATCTTTTGTATGTTTCCTTCATATTACCCATTGATTATCCTTGTTGGATCTCTAACATTTTCCCTATCACTAAGGTGATAGGGGGACTCCGCATTTGCATGAACTTCTATGACCTCAACCTTTCCTACCTAAAGGATGACTTCCCTCTACCCGGTATTGACCAACTGGTTGACCTTACTGCTAGTCATGAGATGCTATCACTTATGGATGGCTTATCGGGTTATAACCAAATCTTACTTCCCTGCAGGATCAACAAAAACCTCATTCATCACCCCTTGGGGGACCTTCTACTACCGAGACATGCCTTTTGCCCTTAAAAATGTTGGTGCTACATATTAGCAGGCTATGACTTATATCTTCCATGATATCATGCATCATATATTAGAATATTACATGGATGACCTCCTCACCAAATCTAAATGCTACTCGAGAACATTTTCGTCCTCAAAACTATTTTTACCGCCTCATTAAATATTGTGTTTGCCTTCAGCCCAAGAAGTGTGTATTTATAGCTCTCTCGGGAAAGGTCTTGGGATTTATCATTTCCTTACATGGTATAGAAGTGGACCCTGCTAAATTTAAGGCCATTATCGAAATGACTCCACCCACTAACCTTATACAAATCCATAGCCTATAAGGTAATTTTTCAATCTATTCACCATTTCATTTCACAATTATCGATCGATGTCAACAATTTCATCATCTACTCAAGAAGGATGTCTCCTTTAAATGGGATGATCTACCAAAAATATTTTGAGGCCTTAAAACAATACCTTCTATAACAACAAGATTACTCATTCCACCTAAAGATGATCAACCTTTCTACCTATATATCTCAGCTACCAATCACTCCTTGGTATCCATGCTCACTCATCCGATGAACAACATAGGGAGTAGGTGGTTTATTACATAAGCCGTACTCTTTTGGACTATGAAACCTGATACTCCCATCCCAAAAAACTTTGCTTGGCCTTAATTTTCATTGCCACAAAACTCTGCCATTACCTACTCAACCACAAAACCTATGTTGTAACCAACATGACCCCCTACACACATGTATGCCAAACCTTATCAAAATCAGTGTGCTAGTGCATGATGGCTTATGTTCTCGGCCTAACCTTGACCTCAATTCATTCATCAAAAGTCCATCAAGGGCTAGGCTATTTTTGACCAATTGGTGACGCACCTATTTTGAGGATCAACCCTATAATTTTGACTTTCCGGATGAGTCAATTGCTACCCTTTCCTTAGATGAAC
>CM031243.1:250635461-250817961 GCA_018340775.1 Taxus wallichiana var. yunnanensis
CTAACGTGGATCTCCCAAGTCCTAGTCTGGAAACTTCATAGTCGGCTGGCGTCATAGCATTACGCTCTTTATCCACTCGTGGAATGGCAAGGTCTGCAAACTTGTTTCCATCATTATCCACCATTATTCGAGAAAGTACCTTAGGCTTCTTAGGAATGGTGTCATTCGATAGTTTGAAAAGGGCATCAAAATCAATGTCGATTGGCTTGACAACTCTCTTCCTTTTCTTCACTTCAGAATCAACCCAAGAAGGAGTTTCATTTACTATCTCGGCATATAGAATCCTGGAGCTTGAATCAATATCCTCATTATCCCTGACATCATGAGATCCTTCTTGAATCCTATCAACGGCCTCGATTTGAGGAGACACAACCTCAATGTCCACTTCCTGATCATTCGGGAGATTTTGGGAAATCCCTTCATGAACTACGTGCTCCGAAGTATTTGATATTTGAATTACTTGCACTTGAGTGGGTGTTTGTTCGAAGCATGGCTGAGGATCATTTGCTACCAGCGTATGAGTGCTATTAATGATGTGAGTGGAAGAATCTCTACTCGAGGTAGAAAATCCAGACACACGCTCCTTTCCTTCTTCAGGGTTTGGATCTTTGGATCTCTCTCCTCATGACACGTTGCTCGGCGAAGTGGATTTTGGCAACCATTCTTTTCTTGTATGTCGTGTATGATTGGATGGTAACGAAGTTGATCGAGAAGAAACCTTGGTCGAATGGAGGTGTCCTGATATAGGCAATTTTTGTGATTCTGAAACGTGATCCGGAATTGATTGAAATTTGGCAAGCTCCCTATCATACCAAGATATGCTTCTTTCGATAATTGGTTGGTTCTTGCCATCGAGAGAAAATTCATCTCTTTTGGTCCAGTCGATTTGAGGCAACGGTGTGAAGGCAATGGCATCATACGAGGGATCGATGACATCCTCATCATCGGTTATGAATGAATCGGGAGGACTCCAGGATGTGGAAGGCCTTGATCTGAGCAAGTGTTAGGTGAGAGTACTCCCGTCTCCTTACCTCATGTTCATCCGAGCAAGCGGCCCAGAAATCCTCCATGGTAGGATTATGTTGATACTTCGCTCCCATAATCATTTGCATATAACCATTGATATCGAACTGGGCTCTCTTCACATATGGATGGATGGTTATGAGAGCAAACTCCTTTTCCATTAGTTGTGCACTGAATAAGTTTGGGCATTGGTATTCCCCGATTTGGATCGGGAAATGAATTCCTGGACGGTGCTTGTCACTAAGTAAGCAGTGAACTTGGAACAATTGTCGCGCCAGCTCCATTAACGCCCACTTATCACTGACGTACTTGGGAAGTTTCCACGGGGTCCCAGCAAAGCCACTCACGCGAATGTAGGAAAAAGATGAAAATTGTATAAACCAGGTTCCCCATTGGGAAATGACACTCATGGCTTCTTTGGAAAACCTTTCCTCGGTATTTCGATTCAAGTTCCGGATCACGCGGAAGGTGAATGCATCGTTGACTCTTCTAAAATGGTGAGAACTATTTTTGAAGCTGAGCTGAGGGTAATAGTGAAAAACGTTGTTTGATGACCCCAGGACTCCTCTCGTTTCAAGTCCTGAAAATAGCTTTCTTCGTGCTACTGCATAGGTCAGATATGAGGTCATGTAGAAGCATCCAGTCATTTTGACTTCTATCAATTGCTTGTGAATGGTGTTGCTGATGATGGTGGCCCAGTCCACAAACTCCTTCTTGGCTAGGATGATACAGATAAACTGGTACATCCATGGGTGGAAGACCCTTGCAGAAGGTAAACCAAAAACTCGACTTAGGAGAGTGATCATGTCTCCAATCTCTTCCACGAACTCAACGTGGTACAGTTCTTTGGGGAGCCTGTCAATCCGAGGTCTCTTGGTTACCAGCCAATTGTTGTTAACCATTTTGCTCCATCTTAGGGGTTCTTTGTCCCAAATCTTGCGCAGACTGGCGAGTGATATCTGCATTCTCAGGAAAGTCAGGTATCCCGAGCAAATCCTCAATGTGTTCAGGTGTGATTAAGAGGAAAGGCTCGTGGTTGTCTTTATAAATTCCTCGTCTCTCAGGATCGTAATGCTCTGCACAAGCAATCACCAATTCCGGACACTGCACCGAGACAGGGAATGTTGCTGCTTGAGGTAGGCCACTGTGGTAAAGCCTATCAGAGAAAATGGTTTTGCCTTCAGTTTTCACTCGCTCGCAAAACTGTTGCACGTTGATGTGACCCAGATTTGTATCGGTGATGTTGTCATACGCTGACTTAATGGAGCTGGGAGGAATAATTCCTTGGAATTCATATTTCAGGGCAGATTTATTAGATTTTTCCACTGGCTTCCTCGATCTCCCTGCAGATTTGGATCTTTCGGCCATTATGAATTTAATCAAAAGGTGACTCAGGCACGCCAAACAACGCAAACGGGGCTGGGTCTCAGTCTCCAACACCCCGTTGATGTAAGAAAAATATTCCCGTTATATATTATTATTATTATTATTTTAAAAATGATAATAATAATTGTCTCGAATTACAACTTTTAGTATGTTAATAAAAACAAATCGAGACCAAGCTCGAATTCTAACTCCGACAATAACAATTAAAATCCCCCGATCTTAATATTTACGTGAATGGAGTTTCCTTTCTTCGGCGTTTCTTCTGGCTTTAGGCAAATAAAACAAATTTATTCTCTGGTTGTGTGGAACTAAAACTTTGGACCAGCGTGTGAATGAATTCTTTCTTTTGTCTTCTTTTGGACTGTATCTTTTTTCCTTCACCCAATACGCAGCTTGCTATGTATCAGAGTTCAGAATAAAGAAGAGCCTACAGCTGCATGACGTTTGCTATTCGTGACCTTCATTTGTTGCAGCCTTTAGCAATTAAGCTGTAAGCTTTATCAGGGCCCCAGATCCATCCATATGCAATATTACTGAAATGTCACCCCAAAGTCTTTGTCACGGGCATATGCCTCTCCATAAGCTTCCTTCGTGAAGGGCTTGATCGAGAGATAATGGCCAAGCGGAGAACTTCTCCTATGTAGGTGGCCTAAACAACATGTCTTCCACCAATTTTGTACTACCCTTCTTGTATTTCATCACCGGATGAAATTGTTGAAGGAACCCCATCCATTTGTAGTGCCTTGCCTACTACAATTTACATTGTGCTTTCGCAAATAATGGAGAGTTTTGTGGTTAGTGTTCACGATAGTTTCTTTACCCAACAAATAATTCTTCCATTTTTAAATTGCCTAAACTAGTGCATACATTTCCTTATCATATATTGAATATCCTTTAACTGACTTTGAATTAAAAGTTTCAGAATGATAGCATACGGGTTTACCTCCCTAAAGCAACACTACGCCCATGGCATAATCACTGGCATATGTCTCTACTTCAAAGGGATGCTACAAATTAGGAAGAGAAAGTATTGGAGCATGACTAATCTTTTATTTTAATAACTCAAAGGATTTGTCTTGTTCCTTACCCCAGTCAAAACCCTTACTCTTTGCAACCACTATGTGTAGAGGTGTTCCAATCGTGGAGAAGCCTAGAATGAACTTCCGCATGTACTGTACTACTCCCAAAAAAACTCCTAGTCTCTGTGGATCCTATTAGTGTTGGCCAATTGGTGATGGCTTCCACCTTATTTGGATCCACTCGTAGCTCTCTACTCGACCACGTGCCCAAGATGAGACAAGTGACTGTTTGGAAAATCCACATTTCTTCATATTACAAAGAAGTTGTTTCTCATTCAGAACTTGCAAGACTTACAGCAAATGAGTTAGATGTTCCTCCCATGTGGCACTAAAAATCAAGATATCATCCAAATAAACAATGACAAATGAATCTATGAAATCCCGCAATACATCATTCATCAATCTCATAAATGTAGCGGGTGCATTGCATAAACCAAATGGAAGTATCGACCACTCATACAAACCATGTTTTGTCTTCAAGGTAGTCTTCCATTTATCCTCCTCCTTCATTATGATTTGGTGATGACTGACTTGAGATCCAACTTTGTGAAGAATTTGGCATGTTGAAGTTGTTCCAAGAGATAATCTATGTGGGCAAGTGGATATTTGTTCTTTATGGTGATCTTGTTCAAATCACGGTGAGTCGATGCACATTCTCCAAGAACCATCCTTCTTGGCACCATCACATAGGTGAACCACAAGGTGAGGTGCTTAGAGTATCACGACTGGTCTAGTAGTTCTGGAGTCATTTCTTTACTTTAGTACTCTCTAGCAAGGATTGCCTATACAACCCGATGTTCGATGGGGGGACTCGCAACAATTAAATATCATGCTCTATGTCCCATTTTGGTGGTAACCCACCGGAATCTGGAAAATTTCCTAAAAAGACTAAATAATATTATCTAAATCTTGTTTTCCTAGTTAGAAATATTTGAAAGTTCTACCCCATCTTGCTTATCCTTTAGTAAAAGTCAATAAAATTGATTATGATTTTCCTGAATAAGTCATTTTTCTTGGTTAGCACTCACCATAAAAACATGTGTCTTACATTAGTGTGCCTGGATGTTGTAGTTGATCCCATCCTTGAACCATCTCAGTATCGCTTTTCCCTTTACATAAATATAGTATCCTCGATATAAAAATAAGGACTCTGAAAACAACATCAAAAGCATCAAGTGGAATAACATCAACTTCCAATACATCAATATACTAGGAATTTATCCCAAACTTGACCTTACATCTTTTTGTTACCTAAATTTCAACACCCTTCTTCACCCAACCCAAAGGATAAGGGTATGGATGCTTGTAAGTCTCAAGACCAATCTTCTTTACAATTGCTTTAGAAATCAAGTTACACTTTGAGAACCGTATTTTGATCTAAAAATAGTCTACTCATCTCCTCTTCTTGGTTGTCCATGTTGGTGGTCATGCATCCAAGCCTCTCATCTACATCAGAATCATCTTCGATTTCCACCTCCCCTTTTGTCTTTATAGTTGTCATGGACTTCTTTGAGTCCTTGGTTCGAGTTCTTTGGATGTAATTTCCAACATGTCGCATCAATATGACCATTGATATCATAGTTATTGCAAAAAAAAATTGGGATCTTTACAAGTATTTAAAGTAATCTTGGAATCTTTTTTACCTTTTCCTTTCCACTTACATTTGTTACTTGTTTGCCCATGTTCTTTATTCTGCTAATTTGTTGACCGCTTTGTGATTGGCTCGATTCTCATTACTTCTTTTCATTATATATATAGCATGCTGCGCACATGCCTCGTTGAGATATTTGGGCTTCGTGGAGATGACTTTTCTTTGAAGGTGAGTGTGAAGTCCTCCCAAGTACTTAGTTTGAATATCCTCATCCTCCAACTCCATATTCGATAACATGGGCCCCCTCCAAAACTCCATAGTATAGTCCTGCACACTTTTTGACCATTTTCTTGTCTAAAATATCATTTTATCATTTGGTCAGATCTTGTGGCCAATAGGATATAAGTTAGCTCTAAGTAATTCTTTAAATTCTTTCCAAGATTTCACAATAGGATGTTTATTCTTTTCACAAGTGGCTAGATGGGTTTCCCAATGAATAGAGCGTGTCCCTCCATTTTGAGACATGAAAAGGTAATCCTCTATGCCTCGGTGATATTATGGATGCTAAAGTAGACTTCTAATTTTTTTAACCATTTATCAAGCAACTCTGCATCTACTTGTCCTTCAAAGCTTTTAATTTCAACTTTCATCTCAACTTTAAAAGGAGCATGATCAGATTTTACCTTCTCTCTTACATTTAAAGTCTCTTCTTCATGTTCTTCCCCATATTCTTCCTCATGGTGGCTCCTCCCTATGCCAAAATTTTTGGTTAAGCCTCAAACCACTGATTCCATGGATTCTTGCTTAACAAAAGTCATCTTCTATAAATCTTCAAGTTCTTCTTGTCTTATAAACATCATATCCATCATGGTCTCTAGCATCTTGATTCTACGAACCAAGTTTTCTTCCTCCATTTGTCCCCAAATTCTTTGTTTCCACTTCCTTGTAGAAATATTTGGATCGCAAGGTAAAGCCTCTTCACCTTTAGATCTCATCATTGTCATACAAATCCAAGAACGAATACCACAATCCTAGATACTTGTTAGCTCTGATACCAAAATGATCTGTAAACTATCTACTTTGGAATTCATTCACAAAACCACAATTATATTGTTGTTCTACTTTCAAATAGAAAATGATAGTTGAGCTAGTGATTGAATTGTTTATGCCTTAGAACTAAAATTTGCAAAGAGAAATGAATTAACACACACACATACGCCAAGGATTTTTATCTTGAAACCTCCAAAGGAGGAAAACCAATCGGGAAGGGAAAATAACTCTTTCTTCCCTTTTTTCTTTATTGGCCAATTCAAAAGATGAGTAATATAGACTTTATAATAAGTGAGAAAGGAAATTGACAATGTCTCACACTTCCTCCCAACTACTTGATTGCTTTGTTCTCAAACTCTTTCTTCTACAAACTCAATTCCAACACTTTAGAACTCTTACACTTACTCCCATGAAGTCTCTTGCTTCGATGATCCAAAACTCTCCTTCCTACATGTATTTATAGTCTTTCTCATGTCCTCACGTGCATTGGAGGATGGGAAAGGTCATGAAGGAGAAGAGACACGGACAACCTTTCCAATTCTGGGACTATTTGTTTCAAATTTTATTTTGTCTGAAAGTGACAAGACCGCGTCCCAATACAAATTGAAGGTCACAGGACCACTACCTTGGGTGGGCATCGCCGATTACGTGAACGCCGCCCTAGTTGGGAGGCAATTCTGTAACCGCTTCTCTGCACAAATCGGAGGTTCTGTTAATATAAAGATAGAACCTCTATTTCTTCATTTTCCTTCTTTTTTATTAGCTGATATGAATAAGTAGAGTCATTTTGGATCCCCATAGATCCCCCTCTGGCGCCCTTGTCATCTTTGTACTTTACTCACACTTTTTCGGTCCTTTCTATTCATTTGAGCATCTTATCTTTTTGGTAGTTGGCCTTTTCGGGGTTAATTACAAAATTCAAGTGAAGGAATCATATAAATATAAAGTTATGTGATCCTAATAAGGGACCAAGAACTAAGCATGACTTATCACTACCTAAGTTTGCATCCATCAAGGAATCTCTATCTCCATTTACATCCATCTAGCTCCATTAAAAGGAACAAAGGATGGTTCATTTGCATCACACTTCATAGGAGGGAAGTTTATTCTATTCCATGCACACATTATTTACATTCTACATCTAGCTACTTGCTTACTGTTACTTCAAGTGTGACATGCACAAAATCAACCTAGGGCACAATGATTACGAACACACACAAAACTACATTGGGTCTGAGATGTAGTGCAACGCTCAGTTGTAAGTCCACCATTGTGGTGGTTGAGGACAAAGATGACCCCTATATTTACATCTTTATTTTTTAGGGTGATTATTTGTCTAGGTTTTTGCATGAATTTTCTTCATTACAGGTTTATAACGACAACATCAATCTAAGTGCAACATACACGCGACAAGAAGCGAATAAGTGCAAAGCTTTAGTGACCCTATCGTAACTGTTTCCGGTAATTTTTTGCAGACCGGGCACCTAAATTTTAGACCATAGTGTCCTAAGCACCCCCATCCTTCTTCGAGCACCCAAGTCTAGTTGAATCACTTAGATCTACATTTTCTCAAGCTCTTGTGTGACGGTCTCCCATTCTGTTCAACCGGTATCCACTATAACACAATCTTACGCAACCTCTTCGAATCAAATAAGGCTCTTTTAACCCTCTTTTCACATTAGGGTTTCATATTTTTCATATCTTAGTTGCTTGGGTGTATTTCAATATTTCATTTTTCATTTATTTACTATAAACATGCATTAGATTATGCTATTATTTTACATTTTAGCATAATCATTTTGGTGAACCCCACTCGACCTACATGCTATTAGGATCCTTATTTTGTTATTATCTCTTATGACTTATGACATAGAGCCCAACATCTCCTTGCTACTACTCGCATTCCTTTTGATATGCACCCGGACTCGATATATCAATCATTTGTTAATGCATTTTCTCAACATATTGCTTTTCGATCTAATCCTCATGTTGATCTTCCTATTTTTAACAATGACCCACCTTTGCATATTATGTTTCACATCTACAATGTGGGTATCAAGTGTACTCTAATTTACAATTGATCTAAACTTAATCTTTTCCTGTGTCATTCCTAAAAAAGCCGTGTCTATATGCTATTAAGGTTAGTCCATCGTGTCTTTCCTTTGTGCAAATGATGGTTATGTTTGTCCAAGCATAGGTCACATTACTCTACCTATCACTTTGTGGGGCAAAAAAACTTAACATTATGATCTTTGTCATTGACTTCCCGTTTCATATAACTATTTACTTGGTAAGCCATAGCTCCATGTCATGCAAGTTGTTTCCTCTACAATACATCATTGTGTCAAATTCATACATGAAGGCATCAAATATACTATTTTTCATGACTTTCATCCATAAAAATATTGTGACCGTGCTCTTAAAACCGCACTTCATATTCATAGGTCCGATACCACCGATGAGCCTCAACCCATAGATGAGCTACCAAATTTACCACCACTTGAAGGTGTTATTTGCATGATAGATTCAATCCCAACTAAATCTACGCTTCACACATCATCGACATCACTCCAGCTCCTCCACATTCTCATATGCCACCTCCATTAGTATGACCTCCTTTCACATGCATGCTTTTCATGAATGATTCATATTGGGAGCATATTCCATTTGATCTTACTTGCGATGTCACTATATGTTCACATGATGGTCTAACTCGGTTTAGTTTCACTTTTAAGGACCTTTATCCTCCAACTCATCATCCTCATCTATATTATGGATTCATCACTATCACTATTGTTTATGGTCTACGTGTATTCCATCTCACAGTTTACCTTACACACACTCCTCGCTCTTCTCCACTTACATTAGGGCAGTCTTGGCTCACCTACATAAGGGGCACATTAAACTCGATCATATTGATATATCATTTCCTATGCCCTTTGGCCATGTATTCATTTGCAACAGTTCCTTTCTTGGCTATACAAAAATCTCACTCACTGGTATGCACATGGATGCCCATTACCTCCTTTCACTAACAAGGAATATGTTATGGGCATGTACAACCTATGCCTTAATGGCTCTTTACATGATCAACCTAATACTATTTCTTACTGTGTCACCGATTTATAACTCATTTATCTTTGATCATGATATTGATGACCTCCTAGATGACATTACATGATTGTGCTCTTCATCATACACACACTTGGGGGCATTGCATTCACACCCCTAACATCAACACATGTCTCATATTCACATCATCATACACCAAACTCCTAGTATAGGCATCTCCACACACTCTAGCATCATCATTACCCAATGACGCACTCTTGTGCTTTGGTTCACACTTGATTGTTGAGGGAATCATATACACATGAACCTCACACATTGTATAGTAGACACTACACATCACACATCTTCACATATATTACACTTTTATATATACACATCATCTCACATTTTACATTTTACATCCTACATCTTACATCTTACATTGTATTACATATTTTACTCATCTACTTACGTTGCACTCATTACCCTATGACGCTCTCTAGTCCCATGGTCCATACTAGACTATTGAGGGTATACATCACAAACGGACACATCATATTCACAAATTACTCGTTAAATCTTTCTACCATGAGAAATTATTAGTGATATACACCATAGGCTACAATCATCACTTCCTCTAGAATCATTTAGTGATATACGCCATAGGCTACATCATCACTTCCTCTAACATCATCTAGTGATATACACTTTAGGATAAATCATCACTTCTTCTATCATCTTGTCATGATATACACTTTAGGCTAAATCATCACACATTTTCACACTTCATCTCTATGTTGCATATCATCACTACACATTCATCACATTGCGCTACACACAACACATAGTTCGAACCATTTCCCGATGACGCACTCTCGTTTATGGATCATTATTGATTGTTGAGGGGGCATAAACAAATGAAACTCATTGTATACACTTCCATTCTCTCTCGCATTCTGTTCTATCTATCCATAACATATTACATATCTTGGTTGCATTTGATCTTGCTCACATTTACATGTACATGTGCACTTTATTACACATGATAGATAGATATCTTGTATGTCATTATTTTTATCATACACACATCCGCATTCAGTTTCCTTTCTAGTTGTGATCATAGATTCTATAGTTCCATTACATGCAGCATGGATTCTTGGTGCAATACCTAGTACCAATCCCACAACGGCTCCTGGGGGTAACCACTTTCATACATTACAGGTGATATTGTTTCTGATAACACCCTAAACTTTACAAAGAAAATTGCATGACTAAACAAGGAAAGCTAACACCATTTTCATCCATCTAGCCAAGGTTCTAAGTCTAGGAATGTAATATTAAGATAGAATCTTAAAATAATGGTTAACTAGTATGAAAAAAATACAAAATCTAACTAAACATGCCTACTAATATGCTTGAATTACTTAACATGGTCCTAAATAGACCTAAGAGGGAAATCAAATGGTTATGGTTTCTACTCCAAACAAGGTGAAGTGGCCTCTCCAAATGACTACTTGGTCATTTTGGATATCCATCTGCTCACCCCATTGAAGGCTTTAGGCAAGGATTGAGCTTGGCTATTTATCATATTTATTATATGAGATGCAAATCAAATCATGGTGTAAAATATAAAGGAATGAGGTGCACCCTTTTTATAGTTTTCCTTTTGGGAGAAACTTGTATTTTGGTGCATGTGGGACTAAAATCCTCAAATTAGATTAGAATTGCTAATCATGATTAGGCCTTGTTAATCATAATTAGTGAATTACTAATTGATTAAGAGGTGTGAAGCCTTAATCAACCGCTTAGGGTCAACTAGGAGGCTAGGATAAGATTTTGAAGCTTGCTAAGATGTTATGGAGGTGAATGGGGTGATTTTGAGTGGTTAGAAGAGGGGTTTAAGCGAATACTAGGGTATATTGACCAAAATAAGGGCAAAATAGCCTTAATTAGCTAATAAACACTAATTGTCTATTTTGAAGAGGAATTGGGAAGAATAGGAGTGATTTCTACGTTTTAGAAATAAGATTGCAAAAGTGCAATTTAGGTGTCTACATTTGCCTTTGTTTGAGGTGAAGTTAGTGACTTCACTTCAAACATAGTAGACAAGCGTAAAACAAGTAATTTTTGCAAAAAAATACCAGTAATGAAGGATGCCCCCTCGAGTGTCGAGTGGGTGATAGAAGAAGTCAATTGACGATCGAAAATATGATCAAAATGGATAGAATAAAATAGGTCAAAATGTGCACAAACCCTTAGGTATTGAGAAGGAATAAGGACAGGGATAAACATGGTTGTTTATTACCCCAAGTGATTTGGAAGAAAAATTAGTAGTGGTAATAAATGATAATGGAGAATAAATGATTAATGGAGAATATAGGACAAGCCCAATTTTTGCATCCAACCTTTCAATAAGAAACTTGTTTATATCATTTTTCCCCTAGGTATACATCATCGGCCTTTATTTAAAATAAACAAAAGTGTAAGATAACATGAAAGCTAAATTACTAACAATTGTTTACTACTAAAAATACATAACTCCATGCAACATACATTATGCAATGTAATACGAGAAAGTAAAATGAAATTTAGCTCCATATAACATACAAAATGTAATGTAATACAAGAAAGTAAACCAGCTAACCTAACAAAGAAACTAGTACAATCACACGTACTCAAACAAATAATGTGTTGCACCCATGTTTTTGTTATCAAGCTGCAATTCCCAAATGTTCGTGTTGTAACAACAAGGGTTAAAAATGACTCCCAAGCAATAACACGTGCGAGGAAAAAATGGAGGACACAAGTAGTCCTATGGAAAATCCTTCGTGTACTACGACACAGTCTCTGAAACTCACTATTGCACGGGAGTACCAATGTAGTATGCAGCAGAGCTTTTGGTAATGGAGGTAGATCATGATGATCCACAAGTCATTTGAGACCAGAACAAACAAGAACCGTAAGAGGATGTTTTTGTAAGACATATTCCAACGTTCAAGGATGATGCAATTGACACATGCTTTAGCTACGTATATGTTGTTTACCATTTTTTTGTAAAATTTTGAAGTTTTACCAAAAAAATTGAATTTTTAATGATTTTATCACAAAAATATATTATTCTTATTATTTTAAAACAATTTTGATTATTATATTTTTGTATCACCTTGTTAGATTATGAGATAGCTTTAGCTGATATCATACTTGTATGTTTGATGAGATACCTTTGAGCAACATGTTTATATTTTTGATATTGGTGTGGGGGATAGATTTGTGATCATGCGCAACCCCTCTTGCCCCATTGGTGATACAATATTTGATGATTAGCTTTTAGTATACATGCGTGATGTAGACTTAGCATTTTTTTATATGATGTATAGATGTGATGGATATGTGTGATATGATGATGAAATGATAACATAATTAACAAGCACAAGTGACACGTTTAATCAAAGCAACACACTTATTTACAAGTATGTCATATAAAGTAAATTCAATGCCATGAACTATGGATGAAAGTACCATTCAATCTAAGTAAGCAAGTGAATTTAATCTAAGGCACACAATATGAAAAAGTAATGTAACTAAAAACCATACAAACCAACAACTAAAAGTAAGCAAACTATTACTTTGTTTTTGTGGGACAGTTTTGGGATGCTTTTCGTTGTTTTTTATTTTATTTCTAAGATAATTTTCTATTTTTTTGGAGTTTTCTAAGAAACGTATTTGAATGTTTTGATTTTTCCAAAGGACATATCTGTATGTTTTTGGGATTTTCAAAAGTTATACGAATGTTTTTGACATTTTCTCAAAGAATTTTCCAAAGCAAACATGCAAGGAAATAAAGAAACGTGGATGCCCCCAGCATTAGATGGGATGTACAAGGGTAGAATGCCACATGGTATATGCCGAAGTGACACTGCGAAGCTTCCCCAATGTGAGATGGGTTCATTCAATGTTAACTTCTCTGCACTCAAAAGGTTAGATTAGCCGAGATCAGGGGCAAAGAAGGATAGGCTCACAAGGGGCTCAGATAAAGGTAAAGATTAACTTAGGGAAAAGTTTTCGTACTCCTTAAACCTAGACTGACTTGTGAACAATGGACCCTCCCTTGGTGTCGGAAGTTGGTTTTCACCAAAGGACTTGTCCAAAGTGCCACCATTGTATGGTTTTCACTATTGGATGTACCTATTTATTTATATTTTTATTTTTATGTTTTTATACTTTTTTGTTTTACTTTTCTTGGTATTCTATAGAGACCCCATACTTAAGCATAAAAGTACTTAAGATGCATTGCGTTCATGGGTTCTTGAAGCTCTTGGCCATTTGAATAGGCTAGCTTATATGCACTGAATTGAACTTGGAAATCACAATGTATGGTCCTGGCCGATTGGGCTCATATTTCCATTTCTTTTCTCGATCTTTATTACTGTTCTTCTAATTTTCTTTCAACACCATGTCTCCTACCTTGAATTGATGAGGTATGACCTTCTTGTTATAGCTCTGTTGTACTCGATCGTGATACACTTTTAGGTGATTGAGGGCACGAAGGTGTTTCTCATCCAATAGCTCCAACTCTGTCAATTGGGCTACTTTATATTCCTCATCTTCATTCAGGTGATTCCTTATACACAAAGAAGGGATCTCAATCTCTAAAGGAAAGATGACTTCGGAATCGAATACTAAAGAATATGGAGTTACACCTATAGGGGTGTGATAGAAGTTCTGAATGCCCAGAGGGAAGGGTGAATTTGCAGATGCCAATTACGGCCTGTGGTATTCACCATTTTCTCCATAATGTAAATTAAGGTTTTGTTGGAAGCTTCAGCCTACCCATTACCTTGAGGGTAATAAGGGTTTGAAAACTTAAGGGAAATTTGAAATCGTTTACAGAGTGCTTTCACATTTTTATTTTTGAATGACTTACTATTAGCAATGCTAATGGAAGAAGGGATACCATATCCACAGATGTTATGATTCATAATAAACATTGAAATTTGGGGACCTTCTATATAAGTAAGAGGAACCCTCTACTCATTCTCTAAAGTACTCAATAGCCATTATAATGAATTTTTGGCCATCCGAGGAGATAGGATTAAGTTTCCCTATTAGATCGAGACCCCACTTTGAGAACGACTAGGGTGTCGTGATTGGTTGCAAGGATTATGCCAACACATGTATAAAATTGTCATACTTTTGACAATCCACACACTTCTTTACATGTTAACAATAGTCATGCTCCATGGTAGGCCAATAGTAACCTACTATGAGTATCTTCTTTGCAAGGACAATCCCATTAGTATGAGCTCCACAAATGCCCTCGTGCACCTCCTTGATTGCTTGGATAGATTCGTCAAAATTTAAACAATGCAACATATTCCCATCATAGCCTCGATGAAAGAGGGTGCCCCAAGTAGGGTATAGTGGGTTATACATTAGATGAGGTTGCACTTTTCAGCATGGGAAATGTTCATAGGGAAGGTTCCATCATGGAGATAATTAAATATTTCAACGTACCACGGTGAAAAGGGACCAACAACTTCACACACTAAACAAGAGTTTGGTATGTTGTATGTCGTTGTTCTTAGATTTTCAATAAAGAATGGCATATCATTTCTCTCTGGTGGAATGCTCAACATAGATCCTACCATAGCCATGGTGTCTACCGCTTTGTTTTGAGCTCTTGGTATTTTCTCAAATGTTATCTGCTCAAAGAATTCTTTCAAGGAATCAACCATTCTTTTATATGGAAGTAACTTTTCATCTTTAACTTTATATTCATCTATGCCCTGTTTGATAATAAGCATTGAATCACCAATGCATTTTACTTGTATGATGTCCCATTTGATGGCCAAGTTCATTACTATATTGTTTGTGCAAGGGAATCTAATTTGAAATTCCTGTGGAATTAAGTCTCCCTGTGGGAGTGATTAACACAACTCTGACACATGAACCATAAAAGGTAAAAGAGCCATCGAAGTACATTTTCCAAACTATAGATTCTTCAAGGTACATAATGGATGCATATGGTATTTCTAGACTTAAGGGTTCAATACCTGGTAGCGGAGCTTCTGCCAATTGATCTACTAACACCTGTCCTTTTACTTGACTTTTGATGAACGTACTCAATGTCAAACTCACTTAATAAGATGATCCAATTAGCCATATTTCCGGTTAGTGCTGGTTTGGACAATAAATACTTCAAAGGGTTGACCTTTGAAATAAGCTTGATTTTATTGTTAAGCATATAATGACATAGCTTTTGGAAAGAAAACACCATGGCTAGGAAAGCTTTCTCGATTTGTGGATAATTTAGCTCATATGCTACCAATGTCCTGCTCAAATAGTATACAACCTTTTCTCTTTGTTCTTTTTCATACTAGGCCAACAATGCTCCAATTGCAAAATGTGTAGCAAAGATATAAAGTAACAAGGGTTCTCCTACTATGGGTGGCATGAGAATAGGGGGGTTGGCCAAGTATTATTTTAGCAAAGCAAATGCTTGTTGTTGTTCTGGTCCCCAGTTGAAATTAACATCCTTCTTAAGAAGATGTGTAAATGTATGACACTTGTCTACTAGCTGTGAAATAAACCTTCTGATGGCCTGAATTTTCCCTTGTAAGCTACACACTGTATGATATTCTTAGGGGGAGGAATTTTTGTGATAGTCGTGACCTTTACAGGGTCCACTTCTATTCCTCTCCATGACACAATGAATCCTAGTAATTTCCCAGATAGCACACAAAGACACACTTCTTTGGGTTAAGTTGAACTTTGTAATCCCTTAGATGCTAAAAGATACGCCACAAAATTTTTGGGTGTTCCTCGTGGGTTCTAGATTTAGCTAGTATATCATCTACATAATCTTCCATGATGTCACTTATCATATCGTGAAAGATTACAGTCATCACCCTTTGATATGTAGCGCCTATATTTTTAAGGCCGAAAGGCATGACTTGGTAACAAAACGTCCCCCATGGGGTTGTGAAATCTGTCTTGTGTTGATCTTATTCCACAATATTTATCTAATTATAACCTAAGAAGCCATCCATGAGTGAAAACATCTTATAGCCTACTGTAGAAACGACAATCATGTCGATGTTTGGAAGAGTAAAATCATCCTTAGGACAAACTTTGTTTATATCCCTGAAATCCATACATACTCTAATACCAACTGCCTTCTTTTGAACCGAGACCACATTAGAGATCCACTCTAAGTAGTCGATAGGCCTAATAAATCCTACTTCTAGTAACCTTTATAGCTCTACCTTTACTAGTAAGGCGATGCAAGGATGCATTTTTCGAGCTTTTGCTTAATGGGCTTGGCATCTGGGTGTACCATAAGATTGTGCACCACTAATGTAGGATCAAGTACTAACATATCTGCATAACACCACGCAAAGATGTCTACATACTCTCTTAAGAGTCTTGTGAATGTTTTTTGTTCTTTTGCTGAGAGGGAAGCTCCCAACTTAACTATCTACTGGTAGTTCCTTCGTGCCGATATTAACATCTATTGTATCTTCCACTAATAACTTTGATTCATCCCCCATACGTGTAGGATCAGGAGGGAGATTAAGATCCTCCTCTATCATAGGTGGCTCGGGAATTTCTTCATCTTGAAGTGGGTACATTATCTTTTCCATAGGTTGTTACGCTTATTTATCCACAAGCGCCTCAAAGATGTTTTTGCTATAGGACTTCCCTTTTTATTTCCACAAGGATTTTTTTGGAAATTTTTTCCTTTCTCACTTTTTTACTTAAATTCTCTCACATCTCTACTTCCTCTCCAAAGTATGCACATGTGTTAAGTTGAATGGATAACCACTTCTTGTGATCATTTCTTGGAATGTTGTCTCGATTCCCGTGAACTCATCATGGCCTCATCATTCTAAAACACGCCAATTGGCACGTGTTGTTGTTGATCCCAATTCATGAGTGATGGGTAAATGAGGGTTAATGGTTGAGTTATAGGGGATATGGTGGGTATAATAGGGGTTATAGTAAGGATAGCCATATTGGTGAATAGGTTTGTAGAGGCAAGGTATTCGTAAAGACTACATTGGGAATCTGTTTCACTTTCATTTTCGAGACAAACTATCCTCACTCTCAAAAGAAGCATACTCATCATCTAAAGAGTGAGACTCATATAAATGGATGCCTATACCTGATTTACCTACTATACACTAAGGTATTGCAAGAGCTTCTAATGGGCCTTGTTCTTGGTGGTCGCAGCCGCGTCCTTTATACCCCATGACAAGCATTATCTGATTAGGAATGGGATACTTAGGTGATTTATAGCATGTATCCATGTCATCATCATCTAGATGGAATATAATGTCCATAAGAAACCTTTCATCTTCTAGCAAGCCGCCAGGAGTAAAATTCTTGAAAGGGAAAGCCTCTCTTGATCTCTAAACTTTGAAACACACAACTGCAATGCACTTGGGTTGATAGAGGACTCTGTTGTGAACCATTAGGGATTGTTGTAGATCATACTCTCCATAACCACTTGGTTTGACCTTCATCTCCCATGTAGACAAAGGATTTTCTGAGGTGGAAGCACCATTGTCATTGATAGACAAGGTATCTGGATCCACTCATGAAGTGAGGGCCTTTGACTGGATAGGAATAGAAATCTCTGTAGATGGACACTCATGGATTGTAGGGAAAAATCCTAACAATGCTCTACAATGATAAAAAGGTTGAGGGTTCCCCCGTATGGTGAGTGTTTGTCCCTCATATTGTAAGTGTAGTGCTCACTTTCCTTTGACACCTTTTGATACTGAGCATGAAACTGTTGACTATACCATGGAAATTGTTATAGTTTTGATTTATTATGATAATTAGTTGTTAGATCACGGATTATTGCTAACTCTGATTCATATATGATGCATGATGATCATTAGAGACATTTTTATATATTGATGTTGATATACTATTTAACATGGTTATATTATAGATGTTGTTCAGACTTGTGATAATTGGATATTTTGAGTAGACCTAGAAAATGAAAATTGAATTAAAATTGATATGATATAGTTGTTGATGAAATTTTAAGTGACACTGTTGATTGGCTTGATGATTTTTGTGATTCACATATGTTTTGATGACTTTGAAAGTATATTATATTCATTTGGATGTTCTGATATGGCCACGAGGCCAAAGGAGGTATTTGTATTTTGCAGGTTAAAAATATCACAACAAACATCGGGGGATTGGAGACCAACCACATTGGAATTCTAGATGAATTCAACAAGGTCACCATGGCAACATGTTTTGTGTGTGTGTTGTTTTGTTAGGGATTCCCATGGGGGGATCACCTTTAAATGTGACCAAGGGTTTTGTGTATTTATTTATTTGGTTCTTTTTTATTGATGTTTGTATGTGTTTATTAAGTGATGTGTTTACCCTTTTCATTATTTATTAATTGTGGTAAATTAATGTGAGTAATCATATTGTTAAGATTTAATTAATTAAAATATGTCATAAGGATGTAATTAACAGAGTTGTTGGCCATGAATTAAAGTGTTGTAAGAATGTGTAAGTAATGTGTATGTGACTTTGTAAGTGATGTGTAAGTTTATTTTTAGTGTGAAACACTCCACCTTCTTGAAATTCGAATTTGTCCTTGGAGGCTAATTTTGGAGGCTTGTGGGACAAGTTAAACTTGTCCCATGCCTCTTAAATTTACATACCAACCTTACCTATGGTTGGAGGGTTGAATTTAGACCTTCTTTATGCATTTTTATATGACTAATTGTAAGTTTAAATTGCACTCTTCTTACATTTTATTAAATTCAGTCCTTATGGGGTATGGGCTTTTTGGAGTGTATAAGTTTATCATCATATTATTCACCCACCTCTTTATTGTGCATTGGAGAATGAATTTGACTTTTGTGCTTGGAGTTGAGGATGGGTGATGTGGCATCCCACTTGGATCCACCTCATCCTCTTCCCTTCCCTATTCTATAAATTGGAATTCTTTAGCTGGGTTTTGGGTTGCTTCACTTTTATCACTTCATTTTTGGGAGACTTCTTTTGGTTTTTGGAGAGCTCTTGCTTTTGGAGGAGATTGGAGATGGTTGCATGCTTGTAGATTGTTGATCTCTTGGACTATTTTGCATTGGAAAGCTTGTTGTTTTACAACCTTGGAACAAACTCCATTATGGAGAGGTAGGAGCTTGGCTCTTGAAATTCTCTTCTTTCTTTCTTTTATTGTATATGTAAATGGTTGAATGTTATTGTTGTGAATGTTTTAGAATGTTGTGGGTTGTTGGGTAGATGGCCTAGGAATGGTGTAGGAGAAGGCTATGGGGTTTATTTTGTGGGAGGCATAATATTTTTTTGGGTAGGTATAAGTGTGGAGGGAGTTGGGATTTGGGTTCCACCTTGTAAAAAGAAATAGTTTGCATTTATTTACTCGTTATGGGGTGCCATAAGAGGTTGGGGAGGCATAAGGAAATGTGAGGAATAAGGGGTACTTGGGGGAGGCATAAGGGCATGTCAGGGATTTGAAATGATGTGTATTTTGGTGGTTTGTTATCAGGTGGTGACACCCATTTCCCCTTGGGAGGCATAAGTAGCATCCCCATAGTTGCTTGCTCCTTTGGCTTGCATGATGAAGCCTGAGTATTGTGTGTTATGTCTTAATGTGGTTGTAAACTACATTCCATTTTTGGACTGTGTTTTTAAATGTGAAATGTGTGTGAAAGATTGCCTTGTGATGTGGAAGCCTGTTGTTGCCATGAGTTGAAACACATTTTATCTTGCATTGTTGTTGGGGCTTAGGGGCCAATGAATAAGGATGGATTCTCCTTTCATTGGATGTCTTTATTGGGTGGAGAGTGTTTCCTTTCCCTTGCCTTTGTTGTGATCCAAAAGGAGAAATTTATGTTGTTGTTCTGGAGCAGAGGAGAAAGACAATTTGACAGTTCCATGTGAAATGAAATCTCATTGTAACCTTTCCCACCTTGAAGTGGATGATTTGTATATTATTTGTAATGGAAAGATACTTTGTATTAAGCTATGAAATTTATGTATTCCAAGTTGTGAAAGAGATATACTCTGTTCTGATCATCTGAAAGAAAGAAATTGGAAATTTGTTATTTGCATTCAAGGAATTGAAAGATGTAAAGTTGTATTGTTTTTTGAAATCAATAAAGGATTGCAATACTTTTCTTCAATTTGCATTGTTTCATTGAAATTGATCATCAATATGTGATTTGAAACCTCTGCTTTGGAAAATTGAAAGAGGAATACGTCGAAGGAAATATATGGAACTCTGTTCTTTTGAAATATGTTAAAATTGGAAATCGACCTTGCATTTTATCTGTTAAATGGTTTTTTAGCATTTACTAAATGTATTAGACTCGGAATGGAAATGAATCTCCATACTTAGAAGGTGAAAAATGATAAATAAATCCTTTAGAAATTGATCTATGTTTATATTTCATCCTGGAAAATAATTTATCTAAAATGAACAGTTCGAACCTACAAACAATAATCAACATTGAAACATTAAAATTGAACATGTTATGATGTAAATGAATTCAATTTGGGCTAAAACACTTAGGGGAAATCCTTCAAACATTGCAAAATCGGGCCCAAACCTTTCATAGTTATTTTGTTGTCTGAAGTTGTAAAAATTTGAATTGGAAATCAATCAAGAAAAATTACCTTCCAAATGCATCCTAAATTATTCTTAGAATAATTCTCCATGTCTATTTGACATGTTGAGAGAGGAGGAAGATCAGATTGAACAGATCTAACAAGTTAAAATTTACCAGCTCGCACTATATAAGCTTACAGGATGTTTTCTTAAAATTGACCCCTTAAAATTTATCAAATTATAAAATTAATGATCTTTGTGCAAATAGGGCATCGATAGCTTTCCAGAAAGTCCTTGTTTTCCCAAAACCGAGCTTTCTATCAAAAGTTATGGCCTTTTGAAGTTTTACTTCATTTTGGCTTCAAAAATTAATCTAACTGTCAAAAAGAAATTTTGGAAAAAAATTCCCATGGACCCACCGCCCTATTTTTTCCCTTTGTCACTTTTCGCGGGCTGAAAATTCAAACTTAACTTTTTAAAAAATTTAAGAAAATTTTCCTCACCGCTTCGTCGTCCCAGTAACTAATCGGAAAGCCGCCACATGGCTCATGCGAGGCAACGGCAGAGGCGCGGAATCCATTTTGACCTTAGCGTTTTAGAAAAAATTTGGGAAATTTTTCTAGTTTTCCTCCGCCACCCCATGCCCACAACCAATGGTAGGCTGACACGTGGCAGCCTTAGGCATCGGTGGAGGCGCAGAACATTTTGTAACTTTGAAACTTTAACTTTTTGCTTTGGCAAAATCCCAAAGTTTCCCCACCACCCCACCAAAATTTCAAGAACCAATGGAAGGCTAACATGTGGTAGCCTTAGGCATCAGTGGAGGCATGGAACATTTTGTACCTTTGAAATTTTTACCCTTAAAATCTTAAAGTCGAAAATCTCTCCGACGACCCGACTTCCTACCAGAGCTTTCTCAAGCCGACACGTGTCCTCTTCGGGCCCACGGGCGCATGGAGGCAAATCACGCTTTTGCCCGAAAAGGGAAAAAAATGCCAAAACTCTTCCTCGCTCCGCCGACCCGCGCAAGAGAAAATTTTCACCCTTGGGCCCATAGGCCCGCTCTTGGGGAAATTTTCACCCCAAGGTCCGCCTACCATAATTTGAAAAATATGAGTTAGGAGGATTTCTTTATATCAATGGAAAGGTGAGGAAATTTCCTATCCAATGGGAGTGTTTTAGGGAAATTTTGAATGCATTAAGCATGAGAAAATTCAATTTGAAGCTTTAAGCCGGTTAGAGAGTGGGTATGGTAAAGTTTTACCCTCTAAACCACTTGAACCTTCTAACCCTAAGTTTTGGACATTGTGACGTCTAATAATTATTAATAAAATAAAAGTATGTTCTAGTAGACTAGAATTGTTCTGGAACCTGTTAGTGACAATTGTTGTCTTGTAACATGGTTGTAGATTCTTTTAATAAAAAAATTTATTCCATAATTTTCCCTAACTAACCCTAGGTTGTTTCTTGGGTCTCAAGTGGGTTGTTTTAGCGGGTGTTACACTTGGTATCAGAGCCATGGGTTCAAATCTTGGACCCTTGGGCACACTAGAAAACTTGAGACATGAACTGTAAACCTAGCACACTTTTAAATCTAAGAAAACAAACTTGTTTGAAAATTGAACAAAAATACATATGAAGAAATATTACATTACTTTGTTCATTTGAACTACCAAAATTAAAATGATAATAAAATAATAAGTTGTTTGAATTGTTGTACTCGCTCAGTGGCATTTTGTCTAAACCTGGTAACTAAGAATGTTAAATTAAATTGATTTTTGTGAACTTCTAGTGTAGTGGAAACTTGGTTCTCCTATGAAAATGTGTTGTTTAAAAGTCCTAAATCTTGATTTAATTGTATGATATTAATCCCTTTTAAGACCCTTCCTTATTGGAGTGGTTGGAATGATAAATTGTATGGTGTGATTCTTGTGGTTGGACAATAGTGATTGTGATCTGGGGTTGAGAAGAGTAAATTAAAAGTTGTTTAGAGCTTCCTTCCTTCAGTGGTTAGGAAAGATGGTTGGTTGTCAGTTTTTCCATTTTGTTACCTGTATGGGAGAGTGGACATTAAGTCTGAGTGTCGTTTTGGACCCAATCTGCATATGTGTCCTTGGAACTGACCTTGAGGTAGAGTACCCCTATTGGCGGCCATGAAGGGCTGCAGGAGTGAATGTGGTGTTAAATTTTATGTTTTACATTCGTAATCTTGTGTTATTTTATCAAGGACCAACATCTTATTTTATGATTGGATTGAGAAGCTCTGAGGATCTTTTAGTTATTTATATTTTTGTGAGAATTTTCAGACTTTGCAATGTGGCTACTTAGCCACTTTCCTTGATTGTAGACATTTCTTGGATTTTATTTTGATTGGTGACTCGAGCTCATTATGTTGTTGGCTATTTAGCTAAACATTACATGGTTCCTTCTTGCATGATGATGAGTTGGTTCTATGCTTCTTATATTCATACATTTTGTCATATGGGGTACACCCTAGGTGTCTTGAATGTCCTCTTAGGTGCTTAAATTTATGCCTTGGTTTTAGATGCACGGAACCTTGAGTGTATCTAGGATCTTAGAGTGACTTTTTCATTACTCGACCTTGCTAGATAGAGAGCTCGTTGTGTTGTGCATTCTAGTTGGCAGTCTGTTAGCGGTGGTGGTGATTCTCTTACAATCCAGTAAGAGCTTAAACCTCATCAGAGTAGAGGTGTTTAATTATGGGCTGATGAATTATGTTAGGATCGGGTTGCTTTTGGTTGGCTCTGGATGTTAGTGGAAAAGTGTGTGTCTGGTAGTGGCTTCTTTTCGATGGCATGCTAAGTTTTATCAGGATTTTCTTATTTCATTATATAAAGTAGTGACTTGAGGGTTGTATGCATCTTGGTAATTATGGTTAGAATTAATCCCATTCGAGTATTGTGTGTGTAAATTAAGTGTGTTTTTTTTCCCTCTTGACCTATAAATAAGTCTACCCTTTCCTAAACTTTTTTTTAGTTACTATGAATAATACTCTATGACCTATTAATTTTGGATTACGTGGAGACACTTATGGATGCTTTGAGTCTTTTGGACCATGACATTGGTGATGATAGTGTAATTAGACCTTGATAATTTAATCTCGGTGGTATTTTATAATGTGATTCTCTTGCGAAATTGTAACTCTTGGTCGTAAAGCCATGTTGAATAAGATGGTGATTGTCTGCTTACATTTGATGCTTCTAATGAGTATGTGGTGTTCTTATAGTTAAAATATTTCCTTGTCATTTTGATTGCTTGGTTGGTGGTATCCTGTGGTAATATGGGTGTAGATTTGAAAACTTTCCTTGTCTTATCAGGTGAGTAAAATGTTTTCACCAAAGCAACAAACAATGTTAAACCCTAGTAGATCAGTAAAAGTAATTATGCTTCCTTAATGGGTCTTCCTCGTAACTTCTTTTGAGAACTTGTAGAAACCCACTAGGAATGTTTTATGATACTTGTAATTAGTGGAAAAATCTCAAAATATTGTTGTGATCCATGTTGGTTGATTGTTTCCTAATTCTTACCGATTAATAATGTGCTTTTTATGTTGAACGTCCCTTGTTTCCTTAGAATTAAAAATGTGATGTGTTGAATTACCTCTCTCTCTCATAAAAGTAATAGTGTGATATGTTTATCGTTCCTTCTCATTATTATTTTTTTATTTGACAAATTGACTCACCCAAACATCATAAAACTATAATTGACGAGATTTGGCCTTGAAGCTCAACAAATAAACTGGAACATAGAAAGAGAAAATGGTCCTTGCTTTAACCTTGGTAGATTAATAGAAGGAATAAAAAAAACATGTAAAAGAACGGAAAAGGAAAAAAAAAACTGTCCATCTACCTCCCCTAGGAGTAGAATAAATATTTTGTTTGTCCGCCTATACAGAATGGTGAGATATCATGCCCCCTTAGTGGTCCTTATAACACAAAGTTGTGATGTCATAATAGGAGGAAGCTTAATTAAGAAAAATCGTAAAGGAATGTGCTTAGCAAACAAAACTACAACTTTTGACTTAATTAGTTGAGTTATAAAATAAGTAAGATTTATGTGTATTGAGTGCAATGTATAGTTGAACCTGTAGTTTTGTCGCCTACCCGAAATTGTGAAACACCTGGTGGATAGTAATGTGTTCTAGTTGCTTAGTACTTCTTGTTCATAGATGTATGCATCTTTCTTGTGGGAGTTTTGGGTCATCATACCCTTATCATCCCGTAGCTCGACGAATGTGAGTTGTGGTCCTTTTGGATTGAGACTTATTTGTTGTTTGAGAAGCAACCTCCTTACGTGTTGTCTTGTCCTTGGAGACCTAAGTTATTGTAATTTTAAGGCAACATATGTTAAGGATATAAAATAACTTCGGGAAGTCTTATTTTCTTCATATTTTCTTAGGTCACCTTGTTGTTGTTGCCCCTTTTCCATTAGGATGGAAAGTGCAAGATGATGTTATTCACTTTTGATACGATGCACCCTTGGATTGTGATTGGACCCCGTCTTACTTGTTATTCTCCCTAGCAACCTTGAGTGGTCCTTGGTGTTTCTTGCGCTCTCTTTATGGTTATTCTGAGCTTGAGTAGGAAATAAGATAAATAAATCCCATTGTGCTATAATGTATGGTACTTGTATTGATATGTTAGTTGCTAGGGGAGATATAAATATATAAATATATATATATTCTTTTGCTAAATGGTTGACTTCTTTAGATTTGGTTGGTATGGTGTGTTCGATTCTTAAAACAAAAGTGTAAAAATCAAACTATAGGAAAACTTGTGGTCTTGACTTCGCTTGTATTACCATGAAAATTTAATTGTACCCTCTCGAGTTATAGAAGTGCTTTCCTTGAATAGTTCCTTGATTTTAAATGTTTTGTTGATTTAGGTGTCCTTGTTGATTAACCTCATCCTATGTGATCCTCAAATTATGGGACCTTGAGTAGACTTGTTCCTCGTGCAAATTTGGTCATAGTTGATTTTTGCTAGCCTTGTCTAGACAATGAACCTTGAAATCATGGCTTAAACGAGTAGAAACCTTAACTTTTATTAATGTAGTATGTTGTATTCCTTGGGAAACTATGTGGTCATTCTCTAACTCATGGAATTCTCCTTAATATTCCTCTACTTGGTGGTTGCTCTTAAGACTCTTTTTAACTCTTCATGTTATATTGTTATGTGTGGTATCTTAGTTGATAGCGTAAATTTACTCTCTAGATTTAAATGTTCGTAGCCTTGCATGCAAAAAGTTTAGAAATCATCCCTTATAATCTCCCTTTTTCTTCTTTGAATTGCATTGGACCAAACTTGGGATTCTGTGGACCCACACTTGTTTGAAGCAAGAAATCCCATAATGGGAGTGATCCTTTTTCTGTTGCATTTGTTCCTATCTCTCTTTCTTGTGACTTCCAGGAGGAAGTCGAGTCTAAGGGGAGGGGGATGTAGTGCCCACTTCCCTTTGAAACCTTTGATACTAATCATGACACTGTTGACTATACCATGGACATTGTTATAGTTTTGATTTAGTATGATAATTAGATGTTAGAGCATGGATTATTGCTGACTCTGATTCATATATGATGCATGATGATCATTAGAGACATTTTTATATATTGATGTTGATATACTATTTGACATGGTTATATTATAGATGTTGTTCGGACTTGTGATAATTGGATATTTTGAGTAGACCTAGAAAATTAAAATTGATGATGATATAGTTGTTGATGAAATTTTAAGTGACGTTGTTGATTGGCTTGATGATTTTTGTGATTCACATATGTTTTGATGACTTTGGAAGTATATTATATTCATTTGGATGTTCTGATGTGGCCACGAGGCCAAAGGGGTATATGTATTGTGCGGAGTTAAAAATATCACAAAAAACATCGGGATTGGAGACCAACCACATTGGAATTCTAGATGAATTCAACAAGGTCACCATGGCAACATGTTTTGTGTGTGTGTTGTTTTGTTAGGGATTCCCATGGGGGATCACCTTTAAATGTGACCAAGGGTTATGTGTATTTATATATTATGTTCTTTTTAGTGATGTTTGTATGTGTTTATTAAGTGATGTGTTTACCCTTTTCATTATTTATTAATTATGGTAAATTAATGTGAGTAATCATATTGTTAAGTTAATTAATTAAAAGATGTCATAAGAATGTAATTAATAGATTTGTTGGCCATGTTTTAAAGTGTTGTAAGAATGTGTAAGTAATGTGTATGTGACTTTGTAAGTGATGTGTAAGTTTATTTTTTAGTGTGAAACACTCCACCTTCTTGAAATTCGAATTTGTCCTTGGAGGCTAATTTTAGAGGCTTGTGGGACAAGTTAAACTTGTCCCATGCCTCTTAAATTTACATACCAACCTTTCCTATGGTTGGAGGGTTGAATTTAGACCTTCTTTATGCATTTTTATATGACTAATTGTAAGTTTAAATTGCACTCTTCTTACATTTTATTAAATTCAGTCCTTATGGGGTATGGGCTTTTGGAGTGTATAAGTTTATCATCATATTATTCACCCACCTATTGATTATGCATTGGAGAATGAAGTTGACTTTTGTGCTTGGAGTTGAGGATGTGTGATGTGGCATCCCACTTGGATCCACCTCATCCTCTTCCCTTCCCTCTTCTATAAATTGGAATTCTTTAGCTTGGTTTTGGGTTGCTCCACTTTTATCACTTCATTTTGGGAGACTTCTTTTGGGGTTTTGGAGAGCTCTTGCTTTTGGAGAAGATTGGAGATTGTTGCATGCTTGTAGATTGTTGATCTCTTGGACTATTTTGCATTGGAAAGCTTGTTGTTTTACAACCTTGAACAAACTCCATTATGGAGAGGTAGGAGCTTGGCTCTTGAAATTCTCTTCCTTCTTTCTTTTCATTGTATATGTAAATGGTTGAATGTTATTGTTGTGAATGATTTAGAATGTTGTGGGATGTTGGGTAGATGGCCTAGGAATGGTGTAGGAGAAGGCTATGGGGTTATATTTTGTGGGAGGCATAATATTTTTGGGGAGGTATAAGTGTGGAGGGAGTTGGGATTTGGGTTCCACCTTGTAAAAAGAAATAGCTTGCATTTATTTACTCGTTATGGGGTGCCATAAGAGGTTGGGGAGGCATAAGGAAATGTGAGGAATAAGGGGTACTTGGGGGAGGCATAAGGGCATGTCAGGGATTTGAAATGATATGTATTTTGGTGGTTTGTTCTCAGGTGGTGATACCCATTTCCCCTTTGGGAGGCATAAGTAGCATCCCCATAGTTGCTTTGCTCCTTTGGCTTGCATGATGAAGCCTGAGTATTGTGTGTTATGTCTTAATGTGGTTGTAAACTACATTCTATTTTTTTGTGTTTTTAAATGTGAAATGTGCATGTGAAAGATTGCCTTTGTGATGTGGAAGCTTGTTGTTGCCATGAGTTGAAACACATTTTCTATTGCATTGTGGTTGGGGCTCGGGGCCAATGAAGAAGGATGGCTTCTCCTTTCATTGGATGTCTTGGTTGGGTGGAGAGCGTTGCCTTTCCCTTGCCTTTGTTGTGATCCAAAAGGAGAAATTTATGTTGTTGTTCGGGAGAGGAGGAAAAGACAATATTGTGCCCATGTGAAATGAAATCTCATTGTAACCTTTCCCACCTTGAAGTGGATGATCTGTATATTATTTGTAATGGAAAGATACTTTGTATTAAGCTATGAAAGTTATGTATTCCAAGTTGTGAAAGAGATATACTCTATTCTGATCATTTGAAAGAAAGAAATTGGAAATCTGTTATTTGCATTCAAGGAATTAAAAGATGTAAAGTTGTATTGTTTTTTGAAATCAATAAAGGATTGCAATACTTTTCTTCAATTTGCATTGTTTCATTGAAATTGTTCATCAATTTGTGATTTGAAACCTCTGTTTGGAAAATTGAAAGAGGAATACATATGAAGGAAATATATGGAACTCTGTTCTTTTGAAATATGTTAAAATTGGAAATCGACCTTGCATTTTATTTGTTAAATGTTTTTTTGTATTTACTAAATGTATTAGACTGGAATGGAAATGAATCTCCATACTTGGAAGGTGAAAAATGATAAATAAATCCTTTAGAAATTGATCTATGTTATGTATTTCATCCTGGAAAATAGTTTATCTAAAATGAACAAGCTTCAACCTACAAACAATAATCAACATTGAAACATTAAAATTGAACATGCTATGATGTAAATGAATTCAATTTGGGCTAAAACACTTAAGGAAATCTTTCAAACATTGCAAAAATCGGGCCCAAACCTTTCATAGTTATTTTGTTGTCTAAAGTTTTAAAAATTTGAATGGGAAATCACCACAAAAATTACCTTCCAAATGCATTCTAAATTATTCTTAGAATAATTCTCGATGTCTATTTGACATGTTGAGAGAGTAGGAAGATCATATTGAATAGATCAAATAAGTTAAAATTTACTAGCTCACACTATATAAACCCGCAAGAAGACATTTTCTTAAAATTGACCCCTTAAAATTTATCAAATTATAAAATTAATGATGTATGTGCATATAGAGCGTTGAGATCTTTCCAGAAAGTCCTCGTTTTCCCAAAACTAAGCTTTCTATCAAAAGTTATGGCCTTTTGAAGTTTTACTTCATTTTGGCTTCAAAATTAATTTAACTGTCAAAAAGAAATTTTGGAAAAATTTCCCCTTGACTGCCAACCCATTTTTTCCCTTTGTTGCTTTTTGCGGGTTGAAAATTCGAACTAAATTTTTTAAAAAAATTGGAAAATTTTCCAACTTTTCCCTGCCGCTCCGCCGTCCCGCAGCCAATCAGAAGTTGCCACATGGCCTTACGAGGCAATGACGGAGGTGCGGAATCCATTTTGACCTTAGCGTTTTAGAAAAATTTGGGAAAATTTTCTAGTTTTCCTCCGCCGCCCATAACCAATGGTAGGCTAACATGTGGCAGCCTTAGGCATCGGCGAGGCACGAAACGTTTTGCAACTTTGAAACTTTAACTTTTTGCTTTGGTGAAAATCCCAAAGTTTCCCCACCGCCCGCTGCCCCATAACCAATGGAAGGCTGACAGATGGCAACCTTAGGTGTCGGCGGAGGCGTGGAATGTTTTGTACCTTTGAACTTTTTACCCTTAAAATCTTAAAGTCGAAAATCTCTCCGACGACCCGACTTCCCGCCAGAGCTTTCTCAAGCCGACACGTGTCCTGTACGAGCCCGCATGTGCGCGGAGGCAAATCGTGTTTTTTCCCATAAAAGGAAAAAAAAACACCAAACTCTTCCCCTCTCCACCGACCCGTGCAAGGGAAAATTTTCACCCCTGGGCCTGCATACCCGCTCTTGGGGAAAATTTTCACCCTAAGGTCCTGCCGGCCCATAACTTGAAAAATATGAGGAGTTAGGAGGGCTTTTTTATATCAATGGAAAAGTGAGAAAATTTCCTATCCAATGGGAGTGTTTTAGGAAAATTTTGAATGCGTTAAGAATGAGAAAAATCAAGTTGAAGCTTTAAGCCTATTAGAGAGTGGGTATGGTGAAGTTTTACCCTCTAAACCACTTGAACCTTCTAACCCTAAGTTTTGGACCTTGTGACCTCTAATAATTATTAATAAAATAAAAGTATATTCTAGTAGATTAGAATTGTTCTCGGAACCTGTTAGTGACAACTGTTGTCTTGTAACATGGTTGTAGATTCTTTTAATAAAAAAAAATTATTCCATAATTTTCCCTAACTAACCCTAGGTTGTTTCTTGGGTCTCAAATGGGTTGTTTTAGCGGGTGTTATAGTAACTTTAAACACTAATGATACGTTGACGACATGAACGCATGGCGTGAATCCATGGGTGACCGAGCAAGATATTGTAAGGGAGTTCCAAGTCCATGATGTGGAACTTCATATCATGTGTTATATGAACCACTTCTAATGAGAAAGTGATCGCTCCAAATGATTGTCATTCTTCATTGTCATATGCCTTAATGGTGACAACCTTTGTTTCCGGATCGCTTCATGCTGACCTAGTTGGAAGACTAGTTTGAGAGTACATATGTTAATACCCAATCAGTCATCCACAAGCACTCTCTTAACCTTTTTACGTTTGATGATAACCTCAATATGCAATGGTAGGTTATGTGAAGGATATTCAACTAAGGATTTTGTATCTTTGCTTTCGAGGTTATGTGTTCCAAAGGAACAAGTTTTGCTTCCATGGCTTGCAAATGTGTTTGTCAACATTAATGGATACTCCTGATCCATGTAAGGTTTTGTAAAGTATATCTTTATGGATGCTAGAGATCTTTAGAAGGTCTAAGATGAAAATATTAACTGTAGTTTTTTTCTAGTTGATCTAACACATCATAGTGACTCTCTTGAGGAGGAGGGGGAGTAGGTTCATAATTTATAATGAGGCTATCCCGCCATGTTTCCACAACAGACTCTCTTGTTTTGATTCTCACTGTATTGATTTGCTCAATGAGGGGGTCAACACAACTTATTAGGGCATCAAAATCGTCTTTGTTTGACATATAGTTAGCATTCTTATTATGAGATGATTTTCCCTGATCCGAATTTTTATTTTCCTCATGATTGGGAAAAGGATTTTTGAAGATCCCTAATTTTTCATTTGGAGATTTTGTTGTTGTAAATGTAATCTACTTCAATATCACCGTTGTCGACTAGGTCTTGAATATAGTGTTTTAATCTTAAACACTTGTTCATTTTGTGACCTTTTACATGATGAAACTCACAAAATTCATTCTCCCTAAACCATGATGGTTTAGGTGTATCATCCTCGTAGGGTTGTGTTTCAGGGTACTTTACCATGTTTATGACCTCTAATTATTTTAGTATAGATGATATGGATTCAGATAGAGGAGTAAAAGTGTGGTGTTTATACTCGGTAGGTGAATTACCCGTTGTGAGTTTCAAAGGTGTGTGGTTATGCACGGCTTGCACCCATTTAGATTTTATTATCCCATCACTAATGATACTTTTATTTCTATTAGGAACAAACTTTGTTTTATCGTTAGATTTAGAATCATTGTGTTCACGGGAGAAAGGTTTTAGAGTCCCCCTATCTAATAATGCCTTTTCAATTTGACTCCCTTTTTCTATTACCTCTTTGAACATGTTACCACAATGCATTTGAAAGTGGAATGTAATTTATGGATGGAGGTTGGGAAAAAATATGCCTATCAACTTCTTTTCGGTAGGGAGCAAGGGAAGCGAATAGCTAACCCTCTCCATCTTTGTAAAAAGCAGTGAAGTTTTTGTTGTTTTGTTGCTTGGCATTATAGAGATCTAACATGGTAATGTCATTTTCTATATTGAAAGAGAAGTGTCGTACAAAACTCTCTACTAGTTTTGGCCATGTTGATATGGATCCCTTAGGGATATGCACAAACCATTCTAGCGTTGTTGCTCCTAAACTTTGTGGAAACAAACACATAAGATAATTGTCATTGAATGCCACCTCTTGACATGCCATATAAAAGTATTTTATATGATCACAAGGGTCACCTTTTCCCTTATATTTATCAAATTTTGGAAAATCAAAATGTCTTGGGAAAGGTACTTATAACATGGCTTTGTCAAAAGGGTAGGGACATAACTCATTGAACCGATATTTCTTGTTATTGTTATCGGTTTGGCCCTCCTGTAATTCTTTCAGGACATTTTTCATAGTTGACCACTCTTGATTAAAAAGTGGATCTTACATGGGTGGCGTAGTTCTAAACAAATGGTTAAGCCTAGGTGTATGCCCACCCTGATTTGTTGCAATAATCTCTTTATAAGGATCTCTTTGTGCCTCCTGTCGAGGAGTGTTTATTGGGAACTCGTGAAATGAAGATTTATGTTTTGCCTTTGGTATGGCTTGTTTCACAACTTTTGGTTGTTCCTTTTGTATATGTGAAGCCAAATTTGCCAATTAGTGAGTGAGGGCTTGGACCTGTTGTTCTAACGTAACCTCTTGAACAAGTATTTCATTATGATCTTTGTTAGAGGAGGTTGTGCATGATGAACATGTTCTTCATGGTCTTTGCAATGAATTTTAATAGGAGGAAAATGATAGTCTCCATCATTTTCGAAAGGTACTTCCTCATTATTTTGTCGTGCAAAAGTAGAGGCATGACCTAGGTTTAATATGTCATCTATATGGTGACGAGGACGTTCCACTTCCTCTTCCCCTCAAACCATTGTGGAAATGAGAGAAGGGTCCACCATGGGAGGTAACCTAGATCCTAGTTCCATAACATGCATAAGAACCTCATGTTTGTTTTGAAAAATGTAATCATCAAAATTAGCGGGAGGATGCTCTATATTCATATGAGGAGACTCTTCCTCTCCACCACTATGGTCAACCATGATATTATCCTCTAAAAGAGGGTTGTCACCTCCAAATATATCGGTTCTTAATCTTCTATCCCATCCTCGTAGTAGGCATACTCGAGCTAGGAAATATGACGCAAAGAATTTCCACTTAGGTTTACTAAAAAGGGACCTTAGTCAAATTTGTGCAGTGTAACAACCCTAAGTTGTTAAAACAAGGTGATTATATAATATCCACAAAAGTGATGGGTCAAAATAAACGTATGAACTAAAGAATAACAAAAAATCTACCCTAAAGCAAGGTAATATATGACACAAGTTTTCCTTAGAATAATACAATGACGTATGAATGCTCAAAATTTGGTTACACCAAATAGTTTATTCTCTAAGATTTCATCTAGATAAGTTTGCAACCAAATAGTGACTACACAACATCACCAAAGGTGAGGTTAAGTTTGCAACAAACAAGGCCTGAATGATAAGAGAATGTTGACGCGATATTCTAACAAGATATACTAAAAACCATTTTATAAACACTAACAAAGTCCAAGTCTTGTAAAATGGACGAAAACAATATGAGCACCGTAACGACACTATTTGGACGTATGAACCAAGCTTTCGGGAAAGTAAGATTTCTAGTGTCAAAATGATGTTATCACGATGCTAACAATGTATCCTCAACACTCACAAAAATAAAGACAAAGTTAGGATGTAAAATATACGTCTAAGTATAACAAGAAATTGTTATGCGTGTGAACAATACGTAACTCTACAATATAGAGATTCATGCCTAATTTTACAATGGAAACAAGACATAAATATCTCAATTATATGGCTACAATATGTGCAATGTAACAAATCAAAAGAAGACAAGGATGAAATCACCTAACTATGATGATAATAAGTCTCAAATATGGGTTTTGAGACAAGGGGGCCTACTTAGATTGTGAGTATGTACCATGCAAATTTTCAACACTCACTCTCCTGCATTACAACCTAGTTGCGCAAGTAGAATACAAAAGGGTCTGACACGCGATATCTAGCAATATCCGTATATGTTGTTTCCTTTTGTCCAAAAATGGGCAACAAGAAAACAAGGGTGTAGACCAAGTGGTGTTGAAATAAACTTGGTGTTATTTTGGCAGAGTTTTGCCTTGTCTTAAGACAAGTGAAAAACTAGGACAAAATGACACTAAGTAGATTTCATGATGAAAATCACGTGGTTTCAAATTTAAGAGATTCTTTCCCTTGTTCGAAAAACAAGAGTTTGAATCTAACAAAGTTTTCACTTTGTGAGAGCTCTCAAGTATACTATCTAAGACAAAAACAATGGCTCTAAGCCAACAATCTTCCTAGGTGGTTCTCTCTCTAGGTGTCACAAGATATCTAGAGCGAGCTTGATTTACCAAGGTTTCCCAAGGAGTATCTTGGCTTTACTTTACCCCTTTAGTATAATGAGCACCGAAGTGTGTTCATTTATACTTTCACTGGGGTTGCAATAGAATATCTTTGATGCTAATCTCACCAAGGCGTACTAGACAAGTCGGTAGTGTGGAGCACTTTTCTGCTTTCGCTTCACAACGCTTCTCTCTTGTGTGAACTACTTTAGGGTTCCTAGGACCACCCCCATTGTTGTATCTTAAGGATTATGCCAAAGGGGTTATGTCCTAGTTGAGCGGACGAGCCATAGCTCTTAACCGAAACCTACAAATACAATGTGATGATTGTGGTGTATTTTTTATCTTTTAGACTTAATGTGGTTTTTGTCGTACTCCTTTTGGCAACCTACAATCACATGTGTAGTTATAAAAAGTTTAGGTCCTCCTTTCTTTGACTAGCGTTAGGTCCTTCACAAAATGGTTAGTAGTTTCAAAATAGATTCACAATATCATAAGAAAATAACAATGAAAAATGCTTGTAAATCAACTAACTACCATCAAATTTTACAAAAACAAGGTTTATTCCCAATTCATCCAAGTGATTTTTAATGAAAAGACTAAAATTGCTTTTGATTCCCAAGATCACACTAGGTGCAAGGGAAGAGCATACACAAATTCTAGCCTTGGTTATTTAGCAAGTGAAAAAACATTTAAACTAAAAGATGATTAACAAAGTTTCCTACTTACTCTAATGATAGAAAAAGAAGGTTTAAGAGTGCTTTTGATTCTCTAGATCACATGAAGTGCAAGAGAAGAGCATACACACCTTAACCCAAACTCATACAAAACATGGAAACAAGATTAATTCCTTTAAACCCTAAGTGATTTTTATGAGAAAACTTACTCTAAATCTATGAAATTGACAAAAATGGCATCTAAAAACCTTTGAAAAGTAACAAAATCCTAAAAACCAAAAATGGAAACTTTGAGTTTGCAGGAAAAATTTATACAAACACACCTGCGCGCCTTTTCGACGTGTGCGTGCTGTTTCAATGCATGCGTGCACTATGTCAATGCATACATGACCATGTGTAAAAAGTGACCGATAACTAAAAAGGTGACTTATGTGTGTACTTCCGAGAAGCAAGTGCACACCTATTTTAATGCTTGTGCTCGCTTCGACGTGTGCACACTGTTTCAACGCCTGCACTCCCGGTTCAACGCCTACGTGCCCCTTTGCTAGAAGTGGTCAAAATTTGAGTTTTGACAAGAATTTCTTCAAAAAGGTCAAATATTTGGTTTTTTTTGGCAATTTTGACAGGGCTTCACCTCCTTGAATCCTACAAGGAACATAAAAACACAACTTCTACCACTAATCTAGTTGAAACAACTACCTAGCTTGAAAAAATGATCTAAAACTTTGAAAACTACTCTAAAAATTTGAAATTAATCTAAAAGCTTGAGAAACTAATCTAAAAGATTTAAAAGTACTCTAGAAATCTTGAAATTTAAACTAGAAAACTTGAAATTAATCTAGGAAACTTGAAACTAATCTAAAAATTTGAAATGAAAAACTTTGAAACTAAGTTAAAAAGCTTTAAAAAGTGAATGCAATGGGGTATTGTCCCACTAAGCGTGCCAAATGATGAAACCCTAAAATTTACAAAGCAAATTGCATGACTAAACAAGGAAAGCTAACAATATTGCTATCTCTAGCCAAGGTTTTAAGTCTAGGAATGTAACATTAAGATAGAAGCTTAAAAGAATGCTTAACTAGTATGAAAACAATACAAAATCTAACTAAACATGCCTACTAATATGCTTGAATTACCTAACATGGGCCCAAATAGACCTAAGAGGGCAATAAAATGGTTAAGGTTCTACTCCAAACAAGGTGAAATGGCCTCTGCAAATGACTACTTGGTCATTTTGGATATCCATCTACTAACCCCATTGAAGGCTTTAGGCAAGGATTGAGCTTAGCTATATATCGTATTTATTATATGAGATGCAAATCAAAACATGGTGTAAAATATAAAGGAATGAGGTACACCCTTTTTATAGTTTTCCTTCAGGGAGAAACTTGTATTTTGGTGCATGTGGGACTAAAAGCCCCAAATTAGATTAGAACTCGCTAATCATGATTAGGCCTTGCTAATCACAATTAGTGAATTACCAAGTGATTAAGAGGTGTGAAGCCTTAATCAACCACTTAGGGTCAACTAGGAGGCTAGGATAAGCTTTTAAAGCTTACTGAGATGTTGTGGAGTGAATGAGGTGATTTTGAGTGGTTGGAAAAGGGGTTTAAGCCAATACTAGGGTATATCGACCAAAACAAGGGAAAATAGCCTTAATTAGCTAAAAATCTTAATTGTTTGTTTTGAAGAGGAATTGGGAAGAATAGGAGTGATTTGTGTGCATTTTGGCAATAAGATTGTAAAATTGGAATTTAGGTGTCTACAGCTTTCATTTTGTTTCATAACACCCTACTTAATCGATTATACACGCTTTTGACATACTTTTTATCTTTCTAACATGCTAACAAGTGCTTCATGTGCAACATTTTTTTACAAGACTATTTTCCACCATGGTTATCTGTTGCATTATTTGTACTTGTTTGTCATTGTATGTGGGATTTGCCCTTTGTCTTATGTGTACACTTGTATGCTTTTGGCTTTGTCGACCTTTATTGTCTTGCGACACCGTGAGTGGTGTCCCATGTTTACAACCCACTTTTTATGGTCTACATTGTCTTCTTGTATGTTTTAGCTTACACATTATTTATCTATCTTACACTTTGTCTTATACATGCATGTTTGTCTTTATTTGTACTAACACTTGTTTCCCAGCCACTTGTTTGCATGTGCCTTGGTTTCTACTAAGCACACCCCCTCAGTAAGGTTCGGGCCATTCGAGTGGTTGGTCCTCTTTTGGGCCGCATACTCCTACAACAATGTCACATGCACCCCAAAGAGGGGGGCATCATTTGGGTGAATTAGTCACCCCATACAGAGTATACACAACATAATACAATACCGATATAACACAGTTCAGGGCTTAGAATCAGACTTGGGTCCTTAGTACAATGATGTCTTTCTTGGAGCACCTATAACCAAGGGGTAGTTACACAATGATTGGGTTCAACACAATCTATATAACTCTACACAATGGATTTTACAGGGCAGGTTGTCCTTAGCATTTTCATTGGTACACATCATCTGCAGTGGTGTTTTATTTCAGGGAGTAGTTAAAAGATAGAGGATAACATCGTACTTTCCTCTCTATACTAATTCTTTCGTGGCGTCGATCACCCAAAAAAATAGACAGTATAGAGATCTCTGCGCTTTGAAAGCAGATTAAAGGTTGGAGGCTAAATCAGGATTTCCTCCTATACTTCTTCATCCAGGTGGCATCCGATCACCCAAAATTCTCACACTTCATTAACATGATCCTTTCTATACCCTCTTTCTCATCACACATCATTGCACATGTTCTTTTTCACATTTTTAGCATTTTCTTTTACATACTTCCTTACATGATTTTTATACATATACATGCGTATTGGACTACTTGATCATCTTCTCTTTTGCAGTCCATCCACATGGGGAGAAATTAGTCAACATCACACACATTGAAACTAACAATAGGTACATCACACACATCGACATCTATAGACACGTTTCCACCCTAGGTTCATTTTCATCACTTTTTACACTTTTGCATCTTTAGTCTCCATGCTCCATCTTTTTATCACTCCACGCTTTGTCTAGTCCCTCGACACGCTTTCTACATCAATCTACATGGATATCAGGTATGCATCTCTATCTACTTTATGTTACCGAGCATTACTGCTCACCAACATAAAGTGGGGAAAATGTAGACACAAAATGACACACTTTGGGTAATTATCTAGTTTTGATCACATACTACTATTCATATGGTTCCTAAGTAAGAAAAGTATTGATTAACCCATGTCTTTGGCCATCTTTTGTTACTTTTTGTTGTTAATTTCAGTCTTGCACCTTTATCGGCCCAGTCAGTATTTTCATACTTTAGTTTTACCCTTTCTAGACTAGGGCGCCCGGCTAGGATGCCAGTCACCCACATCCCCTCCGGGCACCCCGTCCTCTTTGTACTTTACTCACACTTTTTAGGTCCTTTTTAGCCATTTGCGCATCTTATCTTTTTGGTAATTGGCCTTTTCGGGGTTAGCTACGAAATTCAAGTGAAGGAATCATATAAATATAAAGTTATGTGATCATAATAAGGGACCAAGCACTAAGCACTACTTATCACCACCTAAGGTTGCATCCATCAAGGCATCTATAGCTCCATTTGCATCCATCTAGCTCCATCACAAGGGACAAAGGTTGGTTCATATGCATCACACTTCATATGAGGGGAGTTTATTCTATTCCATGTACACATTATTTACATTCTACATCTAGCTACTTTCTTGCTACTTCAAGTGTGACACACACAAGAGCAACCTAGGGCACAATTCCGCACACACATACACAAAACTACATTGGGTATGTCTTTGTGTAGTGTAACACTCAATTGTAAGTCCACCATTGTGGTGGTTGAGGATAGTTCAACCCCTTCATTTGCATCTTTCATTTTTAGGGTTTGATGCTTTATCTAGGATTTTGCATATGCTTTCTTCATTACAAGTTTACAACGATGTCGAGTGATTTAAGTGTGACATACATGCGACAAGCGCGAAGCTCTAGCAACCCTATTAGAACCGTGTTTTGGCCATTTATGTGGATCGGGGTGCCTAGATTTCAGACCAGAGTGCCCCAAGCGCCCCAATCTAGCTAAATCACCCAGAACTACATTTTCTCAAGTTTCGTATGACGGTCTCCCATTCTGTTCACCCGATCTCCACTTTGTGACACGCTTTGCAACCTCTTCAAATTAGTTAAGGCTCTTCTAACCTTCTTTGCATATTAGGGTTTCATATTTTCATAGCTTAGTTGCTTGGGTGTATTTCTATATTTCATTTGTCATTTATTTACTGCAAAATTGCATTAGATTAGGCTATTATTTTACATTTTAGCATAATCAACCAACAACAAGAGGTACTTTCTAGTCTCAAGGAGAACTTGGACATGACACAAAATTACATGAAACAAGTTGATCAACATCATAGTGAAATACATTTTGAAGTCGGTGATTGGGTTTTTGTGCATTTACAACCATATAAGAAAATGCCTTTGAAACAATAGAAGAAGGATAATAAGCTTTCACCTAAGTATTATGGCCCTTATCAAGTGTTACGAAGATTGGTACTATAGCATACAAATTGGAACTCCCTCAGACAACCAGAATACATCTAGTCTTCCATGTTTCTTGCTTAAATAAGGTAATCGAATAAAAGGTATCATACCAGACAATGTTTCCTGATCTCAACGAGGGAAGAATTATCTTGGAACCAGAATGCATCCTTCAGACACACACTAAATGATTGAGGACAAGGGTCATTACTGAGTATTTGATCAAGTGGAAGAATCTAGACAATGAAGATGCCACATGGGAGGATCAACATTCCTACAACAACATCTAAAACTTCTCAACATTGGGGAAAATGTTTCTCTGAAGGGGAAGTGCATGTTACGCCCTTAATCCTATATCTTACATTAGATGTGTATGGTCGACTTGTGGCTATCATATCTTCTTATCATGTTGTATCTCTTTCATATATGTTATAATATCATTAGTGGGTCGACCATAACATATGAATAATATATATAGGAGTTAAAATGTAGTAGTTGATTATCATATTGAGCACTTGAGTCTTATTGTATGGTTTGGAGGTTGCCCCCTCGAAGTAGCTAAGTTATTCTACTTGCATATTGTGATCATTTCTCTACATTTTGGTGTTCTATTGCTGCTGATATTAAGATCTATCTAAGTAATTTCATTACAAAATGCCCCTTCCTAAGGCAATAAATAGGAAATTTGTGTAAAATTCAATGCATGCCTCTTATATAGTCGTTAAAACCCATACTCAAAGAAATACAAGGTTATTCATAGGAATAAATTAAGATAATAAAATACCATACAATGAATCAATATTACCTTGTTCAAAAACATACCAATAACATACTATCACACTTGAAATATTGTAAATAAAAGAATAAGAAATAATTTACTATATTAAGAAAATAAAGGGCATAGTGTGTCTCCGTTGTGGAAAATAAATATGCAATTAAACAAATTATACATTACATAACAAGTTTTTCCAAAACAAAAATTACCATAGAGAGAAAATTACCTTAATTCATCGATAAAGCAATGCCTTGTCTAGCGCATGTATATTGATAATATTTTGAACAACAAAACTCACTAACACTTGATTTCACCTTTTTTTTTTTTTTGTAGATAAATTGTTTTATCTTTACTTCCTTCTTGTTCACGCATAAGGTTGTGGATCTAATAATACAAAATTCATAGAAATACATAATATTTAATAGCCCAATTTGTAAAATAAATAAGGGCATCAAAAATGAAATCTGCATATTCCAAACATGATTTACTATTTAGGAAAAACAATTTTTTTGTTATTTTGAAAATAGAAACATTGAACTAATTACTTTTTTCGGTAGTGATTATCCTTTTGAGAGTGATTTGTACATATTTTATGTGAAAGAAACGATTTTTTAATCTAAAAATAAAAAAGTAACAAATATGAAGTATGTTGCTATAATTGTTTTTTTAATAATTTATTTATTAAAATGAAATTATTACAACAATTAACTTAACATAAAATTTATATGATAAATGGTTTTTAGTTTGCCCTTTTATAATTTAACATTTTTGAAAATTTGAATGTCTTTTAGTATTAATACTCAATTTTAATTTTAAATTTAAATTTTACTTTTTCGAGTATAGATTTTTAATCACTCTTATACAACATGCTATATAGGTATAAGTGAACATGGTCCAATAGTTGACATGAGTCTTAATCACACAATACCCAATAGTTGTTATAGTACTACTTTACTGATTGACATAATACTATTTAGTGGTCATTTATTTTTGACATAATAATTATGTAGAGTAGTCAATCACATCATGATATGTAAGACCTCCCACCCATGTACAAGTATTAAAAATTCAATGTTCAATCATTATCACCCATGTTCAAGTATTGGTTTCGTGGATGAGATTTGACGGTTGAACCCACCGGTCAAACCAAAAATCTATGACGTTAAGTAGTTTTAAACAACCCGTCCATTTTGTTAAATGTTTTTATTTATTTAATCATTTAAAACATATATTATTATTATTATTTTGTTGTATTTACAAGTTACATGTAAGTTTAAGGGATTATATGTTCCATATAAACACATTTTTAAAACAAATATGTTATTTAAATATTTATATAATGCTATACTTATATTTATATTGAATGTGTTTATAGTGATAATGATGGTTTTGCCAATTTTTTTCATGTCAAATAGGGATGATTGACAATTTCTACGAAATATAAAATACGGTCAAAATAGGGAAAAACGTCCAAAATGGGCATCCAATCTCATATTTCCACCATGGTTGTAGTGTAACTCAAATTTACCATTTTAAATCAATTTAAAATATGGTTTTCCCTTCAATTAAACATTCTAAGGAACAAATATAAGTTAGGACAAATTTATATTACATATTGGTTAAAAATAACCACCCCATATTTGATAAACAATTGATTTTGTGGACCCTTTACCTTAATGTGTACCGCTACTAGCGCAAGACCTCTTAAAAAACGTTTAATAATAATAATAGGTTTTTACACAGTCCACGATGTCGTGGGGCGGTCTGCTTTTTGGGTCTACAAGCGGCTTATATCATATGAGACTACTTCGTACTCACATGAGGGAGGCAACTAACTTTGCTACAAACGAGGCGTACATACCCTACCCTTGCAGAATTTGAACTTGTGACCTCTATTTCAAGAGCACATGTTCTTCACCATTAGGCCAACTCAAAATTATTGAAAAGTATTGAGAACTTAAAATTTGATGCGGAACTCACGACCGTTATTTATTTATATTCGCTCTTGCGGATTCGTTAGCAGGAAGCCAAACAATGCAAAGGTTGAGCTGTATAAATCAATTATGTACAAGTAATGCAGATGGTTTCTCCTTGTTCTCTCCCGCCGTTTACCAGGTATTTTCTTCACTGAGAGTTTACATTTTTAGCTTTAGGTTTCAGGATTGAAAGCAGTTGGCTTCGAAGGTGATAACACTGGCGGGAATATTAGGGCATCAGGACCTCTTGCCTTGCGATGTAGGGTTCCTCAGAAAACGGTTCTCGAGCAAACATGGAATCCACACTTAGAAAATCCTTAATGTTCATCTTTGAACGCTTAAAATTTTGGCAAAAACACAGGTTTAGTTAGACAAAGCATATCGTTTATTAGGAATTTTTGTTGGAGACACTTCAGATTGTTACGATGTTTTCTGTAATCGGACACTTAAACTAATAATATAAGACAACTTCCGTGTTTTGACTGGTAAAATGGGGATTGTAACGGCCCACCCGCTTAAAGAAAAACAGCTAGAAAACATCAAAATATGAAAATGGCCATCCGTGTTCACAGGATTCAATTGTCGAACAGATTATTTATATATAAAAAGTATTTTCCTTACAATGCTTACTTGTTTGAAATTTTGCTTCTCATAAATAATTGCATTATTTCTTTCATTCCTTTTTTTTTTTGTCATTACGCGAAGATGTTCCCCTATGGGAAAGGCACTTGCGGACGTTTCTATGACTGTCTTAAATTTGACGGTTTGACGGCCGTCTAGACGTTTTATTGTTTAACAGTTTTTTGGGACGTTTTTGCTTTTTAACAGTTTTTAGATGGGTCGACTGAACTCCAGTCGCATGTGCTACTCTTTTATTTTTGTAAAACCTGCATGTGCTTTGCTTAGGACGTCGGTGAATCATCTCTTTGCTTGGCTTGCTACCCAATATTTCAAGCGTAGAAAAGCCCTACGATCATCTCTTCGCCGTCGAATTCGACACAGGAAAGCGGCTGCATCATCGTGATTTGCGAACACCAGATGAAAGGGCGTTGCCGTGGCTGATCCGTTATAATATTGCACTGGGTGCAGCTCGTAGATGAGCTATTCTGCATCACGATTGCTCACCTCCAATATTGCACAGGGATGTGAAATCAACCAACATCTTGCTGGATGGAAATTTTGAGGCTAAAATTGCAAATTTTGGCCTATCTAAACTATTTGATAACTTGGGCGATGAGTACTCTGTGTGTTGGCTAAATTTTCTGCATAGCACAAAACTTAGGCAATCATGAGATAAATCTCCCTCATTTACCGGTGAGGCTCCCTGTCAGATTTGTCAATTAAAGTATGCTAATATCTAAATGGGGTTTTACTTTAACTACTCGGTTTATGAACCATAATCTGAATTTTGCAAAGTAAGTAAGCAAAGGGTTTAACGAAAAGAAATATTTATAGAAGAAATGAATTATATAAACACAGAGAAGAAATTGGGAAGATGTGCATTCCAATCAATAAATAGCAGAGTTGATTGCATGCACATAAAAAACCAATAGATATAAACACATAATTATAAGCAAAGGTAGCTCTAGATCTAGATCTGAAATAACACAAAGTCTATTAAAAGATCTAAGATAAAAAATAAGAAACACAATACACCGTGACACAAAGCTCTCCGGAAATCTACTCCTATATATTCCTTTGCTTCAAGTGGCTCTTAAGGGTTTCAGCACAAAGTTTGGAACACAAGGATGTTGCTTACAAATTCTGATCATTAACCCGTAGGTTCTTCCTCTACTTATAGAATGTAGAGGGGCACTTACAAGTCGGAAGCTTTTAGTTGAACTGACACATGTGGAAGTATGAAAGGAAACAATGCAATCTCCTTCCTGGAATTTCTCTTTGCATGACATGCGTTGAAGATAGAACCTTCTATTTTGCACGTCTGCCACCTATCTCCAAGTAGTTGACTTTTTCAAGTAATGACTTTTAAACCAATCACTTAAGTTGTATAATTTAATTGATCGCTCAATTACTTTGTTGGAGGAAAGAAGAAGGAAGAGGAAAGCTGCAGTTTTGTCCTTTTTCATGTCTGTATGTAGCTGATTCTTTTGCCTTTGATTCTCACCAAATTGGATTTGGGAGTAGTTGGATCTGGTAACAACAAGCTAGATCTGGAAGCGAGATTTGGATATGGAAGCGGCTGGAATTTTGCTTTCGCCTTGTCTTCTCTTTTATCCTTGAAACTTTTGCAGTTCTTCTCCAATACATGCATCGGTCAATGTTAAGTAAGTAAATAACTCATTATTTTTATTTTTAATTGCATATGAGTAATTAAAAATTCTCGAAAGCACTCTAAGGGTGAATGCACTCAATGAAGGCTTCAACTGGAAGATTGGAAGCACCTGCACAAGATCCTGGAAGGAATTTTCCATGCACCGACTTCTTCACGGATTGCATTCAAAACAAGAGGATGAAGCTTTTGTGCCAGAAGCTTTTGCTACTATGAGATCTGGATCTGGATCTGGATTTGCATATGAATTTGCATCGCATCCGCATCTGGATATGGATTTGCACTGCATAACAAACTTTGGCAACTGGGTTGTGGATGAAAAGCCGCTGCACTCGAATAATTCCACTTGCTTTTAATCTCGCACGCATGAGTGAAGTCTTTCCCGCACGCATGAGTGAAGTCTTTCCCCGCTCTGCGATGGATCTGCTGTATCATTCAACAAGAGGTTCCGAGCCTAGATCCGTGTCTCCAATATCTCGTAAATTTAGAAGTGATGCATAAATCATTTGTGCTTTCTTTTTCATCCCTCTTTTCCATGGCTTTGTCTATCTTTGTCCCGAACAATTCTTTTTCTTCTTATTTGACTGGAATTCTTCAAAACTGGTACAAATTTGGATAATCCTTCAGATTCGGAGGAAATATTCAATGTATTGGACATTGATATAAGGTCATTTTCTTTATAAAAGCACCAGTATCTAACTCCTGCAATTAATTCAGACAAAGATGGCAACCGGAGCATGCACAATGAATTTTAATCACAAAAATCTGCATAATTCAAGTCTGCTACCCCAAAATTTAACATTTTATTTGCATGCAAAACAAGCATGAATTTTACCAACATCACTGAGCACTTTGTATCACTTCTACAAACATTTATGCGGACACAAATCAACCTTCTTCAAAGCATGCGCCAAAACTAGAAGTTTTTAGCATCAAATCCACCTTCCTCTGAGCAAAATCCTTCTCCAAATGGGGCGCACTTTTCCTCTGGGCTGCACTTCTTCACCTATGAATTAATTAATTCATCCTTATGGCAGCCCCTACTTATATAACCCTCATAATTCTATAATTAATAATTGCCCTTCCTATTCCTGACAATTAATTAATTAAAAATCATGCTCTTCTCTTTAACTGATGTGTTAAAATAGCATGTTTAAGGACAACCATCCAATTAATTAAATTAATCCAATTTAAACATCCACTCTTCACTCAACTGAAGCTTCACAGTGTGCCTTGACCTTAGCCACTGAAAATAGAAATTAATTTAATCATTTAATACTTCAAAAAGCATTAAATATCACCCAAATGGGGCGCACTTTTTAGCATGAAGAGGGCAGCCTTTTAATAAATTAAATTTAATCAATTTAGACCATCTATTTCCATCCTTTTTATTCTCCCTTGCTTTGTTGACTTTTCTCCATGTTTAGGCGCCATAAATAGAAGAAGAATTAATTAAAATAATCACTTTAAAGGCTGCCATCTTCTTCCTAAAGGGGTCACACTTTTTGGCATAATAGAATTCTATTTTTAAAAACACATGACAATGAGAATTTTTAACATGCAAGGCAGCCCCAAAATCCCATGATCCATTTAAGTGATTTGATTTTCATAATGAGATTAGTTACCTGCTGAGGCAAGCAATAAAATCCCATGATTTCACTTAAGTCACTTTTATTTTATTTCACCATGGGAATTTTTACCTGCAAGGCGATACATAAATTCTGCACTGCTCTTGCCTCTAATTTTCCCATTGTAATTTAAGTGATTTAACTTCCATGGAAAAAAGTACCCTGCAAGGCAGCTAATAAATTTCCACCTGTTTGTTGCTTCTATTTTTCCCATGATCCACTTAAATCCTTTGTTTTCCAAAAATGCGTCCAACCCCACAGGGGCTTTTTAGTGCACGACTTCATTTTTTCCCGGAGAACCAAACCCCCGATGGTGACTTCCTTCTGGCACAATGTGCGTATGTGATCTCCGAATGCTTCAGGCCAAGAATCGGGCTAACCCGACAAAAGAATTGATCTAGAGAAATTTCACAGAAAACGAAACGGAAAACACAAAAACACAAAAAATTGCCAAAAGTCACAAATAAAGCCCAAAACTTATTTCTAGTTAAAACCCTTCTGGTATATAGGAATAATGATATGTTCGATCACAACAGGGTTAAATTGGAGCGCAAATTGCCTCAAACAGGACTCAAAATAATTAAATACAAATTTCCATGCAGACAAATCCCGACGATAGAATATAACAATTTTGGGCATCTGGGTATTTGGCGAAAATGGCTAATATGACTCTTTGGGAATATCTTGACACAATACAAGAACTTTCTGGCAATAAAAACACAAAACGACCCATTATTTTAAAAATACGAAATTTTTTCGGATAGGGTAATCACAGATTTCAGGATGAAATCAGGGACACCACTATGTCTGGTTATGTCGGCTCCCATGGATATATAGCCCAGTACAATACGATTTCCTCTCTCTTTGCCCATTTCTCAATTTATTGTATTTTTCGTTGATCAATTTATGTGATATTATTTTGGGTTTTTTGCAGAGTACGCGAATAGAATGAAAGTGAGCGAGAAGAGCGACGTGTACAGCTTCGGAGTGGTGTTGTTGGAGGTGGTGAGTGGGATGAAAGCGACGGATGAGGTGGAGTATGGTGAGGGTGTGGACATCGTGAAATGGATACGCAACACAATTTACAGGGGCAGGGGTGAGTTGGCAGTGTTGGATTGGCGGATAGTGGATGAGAATTGTGCGGAGGAGATGTTGCGTGTGATGCGCGTGGGTGTGGTGTGTACAAACGGTGTGCCCCACAGGCGGCGTTCCATGCGGGAAGTGGTGGAGATGTTGGTGTGTTGTAGCGAGAGGAATGAAGAAATGATGATATTAAAGAGCATTCCTCGTGCAAAGGCATCTATTGTTGGTGATTGGGAGACTAGTAAGAATGAAGTGATTTATTTTTCTGAATGAGGAAGGCACTTTGAAAAATTTGGTGTCCCCATCTCCCAATGCATGCACAACGAGACGAGCTTCAATTATGTAGTTAAATTATGTTTTTCTTATGAATTATGTATCGGCAATAACAATGGCGATTGAATTATAAAAGCACTGGAAGCAAAGCAAACCGTATGTGAATTAGGGTCTGTGCAATCATGGCTACACCAAGTATTTTGCAGCTGGTAATTGTAATTGGCTTATATGTTTACTGCAACGATCTTTAGGGTCTGTGCAAGCATGGCTACACCAAGTATTTTGCAGCTGGTAATTGTAATCGGCTTATATGTTTATTGTAACGAGCTTTAGAGTCTGTGCAATCATGGCTACACCAAGTATTTTGCAGTTGGTAATTGTAATCGGCTTATATGTTTACTACAACGGAGCTCAAACCATTCCAGATGAGGCTAAGAGTTACAGAGCCAAGTTGATACGCAAAGACTCCTTGTTGTCGCCGCTCCAAGTTTCATATCCCTTCTATAAGTAATCACACAAATTTGTTTGTAAAATTCTTCGGATTTTCAGCGTAGTTGTTTGTTGTATCTATGTGCTATTTTTGGTTAATAATATCCGTGAAAAACCTGTTATTAGTTATTATTCCCATGGTTATAGCTTTACAACTCTAGAAATGAAATGGCATAATTTTAGTATTGTTCACAAAGCTTGGAGTTATGCCTTTGGTAGCGATTATATGGTGCCTTCCATCTTCCTTGGAGTTTATTCGAACACCATGCTTCCCAGCCATTTCTGTTGTGAAAATCTAGACCAAGATATTTATGTTCTTCGGCCACGTTTAGGAGAGTACTTGAACTGGAGTTTTGAAGTTTTGAAGTTGTTATTGCCATTGAAGAGGATCCTCAAGAGGTTTTCCAACTTCTTTAGGACTTGGATTCTTTCATCATTCCAGATCCTTACTTGCTTCCAAAGGCTGAACACATTAGGATATTTTATCTATTTGATTCAAATTTAAATCTCTAGAAGGGATTCCTCAAAGCAAGAATGGCTACAATTTGACCTTTCGTTACCCTCAACAGTTCATTTGGGTTTTCTTCTTCTTTTCCTTTTCTTTTCTCACTAGTGGAAATTTAACTGATGCTTTCCTAGAACTAAGGATATATTTTGTATTGACTGATTTGATGCGGAGGACTCTAATTTGGCAGACAGAAGCTGCAATGTGCCCATAGAAGTGATAGATGTAGCACTCTTACTATGGGCCAATTATTATTTACTTTTTGCATGTAAATCCACTCAAATTGTCCATTTTTACACAAGACTAAGCACAAGTTAAGATCTTATATGTTGTGCCTTGACAGTTGCTATAGAGACACATATTTCTAGAATAAATCATAAAATAATTTACAATTTTGTAGATCTCTGATAACAGAGGGAAATTAATAATTAAGGAGTTTATCCACAATGGAGTCAAGTGTTAAAATTGGAGAGTAGGGATGGGAGACATGGAGCCATGTTACATGGAGAGTGCAACCTTCACCAAGTAAAAGCAGAGTATACCATGTAAACGTCCATTAGACCTTTTTATTTTGTCTTTGACATTTTTATGGAGTGCCACAAAAAGATTTTCAAAAGAAGGTAGAGGTGCAGATCTTAGGGATAATTCCATCTACCATCCATATTTTAGTGGTCCTTACATTGGGCTGAATAATATTAAACTTGGAAATTAATGTCAGGTCCGAAAAGGAGTGAAAATTATACTTCACCGCAAAAGCCCTGTCATGCTCTTTGTATATAAGCAAAGAATGATCTATGGGGTTCCTCTAAAATAGGATAAGGCGGAAGACTATTCTAGGGCCAACACACACAAATTGTCGGTCCACAAAGTGGTCTAGGGCTATAGAACAAGAGCCGTATGCATACAAGGTTGTAAAGGAACCATAACAAATTAAAAATGTATGAATATTAATAAACTTAAATTTAAATAACATCAACTACAAAAGTAATAACTATCCCTCTAAATCAAATAACATATACCGTTCGGCATTCACATTGCATTGTACACATGCGATTGCTAGTTTTATAACTAGCAAAAGCATCCACAGGTGCTTGTGAGAGGCCGATAGGCACATAGAAGGATGTATTAGAAGTATTATATTGCTAGATGGTTATACTTTATATGTATTTTATTAAATCAAAATCTGAATTCAGTTTTATTGTAAACAAATAATAGTAGCTACTATGGATTGATTGTACACTTGAGTTGGCCTGTACATCCGAGTTGGCCTAATGGTGAAGAACTTGTGCTCTTGAAAGAGAGGTCGCGAGTTCAAATCGAGTAGGGGGTAGGGTATGTATGCCTCGTATATGCTATAAGCCGCCTGCAGACCCAAAAACAGACCGCGCGACATTGTGGACTATAAAACCAATTATTATTATTATTATTATTCATTCATTTGTGACAATGGATTTACATGTAGAAAAATAATTATTTATTCATAACAACATCATCCATGAGTGCTTGTGGTAGGTGAATACAAAAATATTTATTAGTGTAAAATAAATAATGCACAAAAAATAACACACTTAATGATATAGATCATGAATGAATTTATGAAAATATGTTAATAATAATAGTAGTGTTCTTGACAATTTAATTCTACAAAGCAAGATTATGTCATAAAAGTGGATTTAAAGGTAGTTAATAATAAACAATGATTTGCTTGATTTTACAAAAATAAAGAATTGTGAAGTATTAATGGAGAGTAAATATTGCTTTTAAATTCCTTGTATTTATATGTTTCCACATTTTCCATGCACCCCTAGCATGGCACTTGCAACTTCACAATATTAAAGAAATATAGTGTGATGCATGATTATACCTTTTTGTAGAGTTTCCAAAATTTCATATATAAAAGTTTTTGACAGGACAAACTACCTTCGTATAACTAAAATAAAGGGTCTTGCCACCCAGATATAATAGTAAGAACAATACAGGACACCCTTGAGACAAAACAAAGCAGCTGCCAAAAAGAGCAACAAAAACACAACAATACCACAACAAAATTGGAGCAAAACTGCAACAAAAATGCAACAAAAAAAAACAGACAAAGGCTCATCCCTATAAGAAAAAGCAAACAAAAAAAACTACTCCCCTCATGGCTTTCATATGTATTGTTGATCTAATTGTTACATGGTAGGTGGAATATTGCTTAATAAATACTCTTATACTACATATTAAATGCATGTCCTTTTTGCCAATCTTCAATCTACTTTTCTTTCACTTACATATCATTTTATAATAAAATATTTATGTATCTACACCTCTCATTTACTACATATTAAAACACGTTTGAATCTCCCATCCACCTATCAAGCATATATACAAATAGAGTACTCTCTCATTTCCAATAATAGAAATAAAATTAGCGTATTATCACTGGTAAGTAAGACAACTCGCTTGCACACATTGTATTGATGTTGGGAGCTTTCACAACAATTAAACCTCACCCACACCTTATATGCCTTTTTATCAATATTTCCTTGATATGACAATGAAATTTTAGGGTTTGCAGGTTATAGATATTTTAGATTTATCCTCATCCTGTACGCCATTATCAATATTTTCTTAATAAGACAAGTTTAATGTAGGAAATTTAGGGTTTGCAAAGTTAAGACACATTTTAGATTTGTTTTTAAGGGCATTTGATATAAATATTCCTTAGAGTGATAAGATTTCGGTTGAAAATATATTATATGAATCGTATAGCTTCAAAAGTATCATATCTGTTGTTTGTTTCTCCATGTATTGAACAACAAAATAAAAGTTGAGTGGGAAAAATAGACCCATGTCAAACAAACCCACCAACCGGGTTAAGCGCTCTTCAAAACCCAAAGCAGAACATGGAGAGTGACACATCCTAAACGACCTTTCAGACCTGTCATTTTCCTTGCATAATAATACAAGCACTTTATTTGAGATCCAAAGGCATTAACCATGTTGAAACCCAAGTTAACGTTGTAAATTTAGCAGTCCATCTTTGCTGGTACATTGCAACAAAGGAGGACATATGGATCTTCATACATTCATTTGGGAGACAGCTACGACACACTTGGAATGATTTCTGATACATTTCTCCCACTCATGTGTGCCATGAAAGTTGTCTCCACAGGCCATCTAGTTGTCAAGTTTTTCTGACCGACTGCAGGAGTAGGAATGCTCTGCACCGTTTCAATTGATAGGGGATTGTCCACGTGAATGAATACGAGACCACCTTCACCTTCGACAAGCGTGGGCTCTTTAACAATGATTTTCTTGCCTTGAGGATAAATTTTCCTAGAAAAGATTGATCAATAGATAATATATCTGGAGAAACAATGGCAAGAGCCACTGCATTCCCAGTCTCTGCCTCCTCGAGGAGAGTGTAAATTCTCCCAAATTTGAAAGGCTTGACACAAAGTTGGCCATACAACACCACACATTCATTCCTTTACTGGAACAAGCTCATTTGTAGCTTATGTGGCTTCATGAGTGACTCCGTGTTCCTGTTCAGTTGTGTCATGCAAGCCCAAAATGTTTGCAACATTAGGATGTGTGAGATACATGCCAACTTTGTTATGAATTGAGGTTAAATGCCGCCTGTCAAAATTCTTTTATGCGTGAGTGTAGAAGTCGGAGCCTTGCTTTACTAACAATGGTAAAGCAACGTTCTGCACTCTCATAATTAAATAAATAGAACTGTTGGAGCTCAAACTTGCACTCGTCCCCCCACTTAGGCCAATCGGTCGTTGAGGCAACAATGGGATTGTCTCCAAGTTGTGGGACCTTGCGCGCTTGAGATAGACCTCTCGGAGAAGGCCGGTTCCTCTACCTATTACTCACCGGTATTGCTACCTCCTAATGCTGAAATGGAAATCCTAAGCTAAACATGCTAAGGGACCAGGGATAGAAGGATATGTGGAAAGGAAAACTAATCTAAGGGAGGTGATAGCACCAAAAGAAAGGGGGATGAACACGATTTATTTTGAGCGAAAACGAAGGAAAATGCGCAGAGGAAGGCTAAACACGCGTAACACGTACCGAACACGGTCACACAATCACTTTCATGAGGCACAATTAGAAAAGGAGATGTAAGGGACTTGAGAAAGCACAACAAGCACACAACGTAAAGGAAAGGCAAGGAGGAAGAATAAAACAGGTTAAGGTAGAAGATAGCCACAAAACAATACTTCTATTACTTCCAAAAATGCACAATCTATTACAATGGTGTATGAGGCCGATATCCACATGCAAAGACTAGATCCAAAGGCTTGCAACTCAAAATACAAAGAACTAGAACCCTTAGCAATACTAGAGGATCCAATGTATCCAACCTTTTACAATGAGCAATGCTCTCACATTTATAGAAGAATGAAGGAGAGAAGAGGAGAAAGGAGGTAAAATTGGGTGGTTGGAGCGATTAGATCTTGCATTAATGGTGTGAGGGATGTTTCCTGCTTCTCACCTACCTAATCCCGCCAAAATCTGATTTTGAAAAGTCCAACGTGTAGCCCATGTCAGTAGCTTTCCAACAAGCCCGGGCGCGTGTGTTAGAGCCCTCTGCAAAAGCTATGGCGATTTGAAGGCTACAATGGAATCTGAACACGCAATGACACATGGCGCATGCTAATTGGCTGGAAGATCGCCAACTGCTCATCTGCTTTGTCGTTTTACGCCATGTGTCGCACATTGGTTCGTCACGAGGATTCGGCGCCTGTTGGCACGCTTTGATAGGTTGCGTGTGATACACTCATTTTGACAGGCTGCCACGTGGCACAATATCCTCGGCGTGAAAGGAGGTGTGAAAATGTGCGTGGAATGGAGAAGCGCGAAGAAGAAAGCAAAGAGGAGGTGTGCGTAAGTAACGCACGCGGGAGGAACGAGAACATACTTATAGGAGATAAATATGTAGATAGGGCGTGAGCATGTAGAAGGCGATGCACGGCAGTGAGGAAAGGGTGCGCGAAGAATGCTAGGACTTGGCCAATTTTGGGAGGCAAGCCGACGAGGTGCGTGCGGAAGGTGCAAAAACTGGGGGAAGGAGGTGGATGCGCCGGGAGTGCATGCAAGGGAAATGGAAGAGATAGAGGAGTAAGGGAGGAAAGTGGAAGGCATGCATGAAGAACAAAGCGCGTGAGGGTGCAGAGGAAACTGCAACCTAGAGAATTGTGCCAAGGGGACAACCAAGGTGTGCGCAACCTACAATATTTGAAACTCAGAGCCAGAATGGGGATGTAAGTTATCAAAATAACTAGGGGAGTTATTTTGGACAACAAGAATATTCTTGGGAATTGTGCTAAATAGAGCTCTCGCTAATACCCGTCCTAAAATCAAGTACCATTATGGGTTAAATCAGCGCTGCACACGGAGATAAATCTGTAACCCTAATATCTCCTCATTTTACTATATACAAATTGATTGATCTAGATCTGTATCTCAGTAAATGGGCGGTCGATTATCTCCGAGAAGAAACTACTGTCACGCTGTTTTGTTTGTTGATGCGAAGAAGATTGAGGATTTGCTTCATTCGGGCGTAATGTCTAGCTGTATTGATTTTGTTTCTTCTGCTTCTGAGCACCTGTGCTATGTGCACTGTAACCTTTGCAACACCATTCTCGTGGTAGATGACGGCTACCACTTCGTTTTTTCTGGTCCTTATCTTTTATTTCGAGTAGTTGTATTGATTAAGGCATTGAAAGTGCCCTTTCTGCGGCATTGTTGAGGCATTCTTCTCAGCTGTTGACAACACCTCGAAGATGGCCTCTCCTCCTTGTATTCCTCCTCTCCTCCCCATACAAAATCCTTACACTCGTAAAGTCACCGGGTATCGCAATATTTCTCTCGCCTCTGCTTGTCCACCACATTCTCATTTTCATCGCAATTTGCCAATGTGAAAGGGGCCCAAGAGATGATAATAATTACAAGGGCCAGTGTTAACAATTTCAACATTGACTGCTTCTTCATTTTTCAACACTGAGTATATCACTATCAACTCTATGGATGTCCACTGTAATATATAACTAAGCGAGGTGGCAAAGGGACCAGGATGGATACACATCCTTCACAGATTCATTTTGTAATGGATAGACACAATTATAAATGCAGAGGAAGACAAAAGGCAAAGGATTTAAAATGCAAATCTGTAAGGGAAGACAAAAAGGAAAAGGATGAAAATAAAGTACCAAAAAATATAATATAATTTGGATGACCACAACGACGTTATAAAGAAAACTCACTTAAAGTATATAAAGAAAATCTTCCTTTCGGCACACATTGTAGTGGTTCTAAGGGTGTATAATTTTAGTATAATGCTTGGATTTTAAATGAGAGGTGCACTTTATAATATTTCCCATGTATTAAAAATGAGGTTGTGCCCTTATTTAACAAGGCCATGATATGGCGGATTCTTCGAATTCCATGGATATAGTGGAGAGTAATACACATGAAAGTTACTGATAGTTGACTACCAAGAAAAGGTCAGCGAAAAGGTTGTTGTGCTAGAACCAGAAAAATTGGAAGAGATAGTGGAAGTTGCTTCATTACAAGTAGACGTATCATTGGATCCATTGTGTCGGACACCGGATGCTAGCTTCTTTGCACAAAGACCCGAGGAAGAACCCCTAGAAACCAATAACAAGTTTAACTTGTTGGACATCCACCTTGAGGATATTCTTGTAGTCGAAGAGGACTTACAACGAATCCTAGGAGACTACTAAAAGTGATAACAAGTTGGAATCCTCACACCCGATGAGTCTTCTTCTCAAACTAATGACAACCTGTCTAAGGAAGATGAATCCAAGAAATTGTTAGTAAGCACAAAGGAAGGGAGAATGAAGTTCCCAAAGGGTCGAGCTCCCTTGTTCTGACCTCAGTGGAAGCAAAGAAAAGTCCAAGCATATCCCCGAAAAGGAAATCTACTCCCAGAACAAGAGGAGCTTCTAACAAGGCAGATGTGGGGGCCAACAAAGCCTCTCCAGGTAGACCATCAGAAAAGGAAAGATGGGAAAGAGCCTCCAGGAAGGAAATAATTGAAGGACGACAAAGGCCATTGGCAGTAGGCCAAAGAGTTGTCTCTGATAAATGATTGTTATGTCTTGGAATAAACAAGGTTTAAATAACCCCAATAAACATAGGATTTTGGCAGATATTAGGAGTACCAAGAAACCTGATATATTGATGTTACAGGAAACAAAGATGAATTGGGCTAGGATGGAAGATTTTAGTAAATTTTTTTGGAAAGAGACTAGCTTCCTTCCACCGTCAAGCTTTGTATGTGGAATAAAAATGTTCGGAGGGATACCCCTATTTAATAGTCAACATCATATAGCCATTTGTTTCACCATTATTAGTTCTAGTAAACAATTTATCCTCTCAAATGTCTATGCCCCCAACTCTACCACAGTTAGACGGGTGCTTTAGGAGGAAATGATAGGATTCAGAAAGATGTTTAATGAGCCAAGATGGATTATAGGGGTGATTTCAATACTCCTTGATACCCTCCGAAAAGAAAGGTGGTGTTAACTTGTTTACGAAGAGTATGGAAGACTTAGCTAACTTCATCAGTTGGAATGGGCTATTAGATCTTGTGCTTAATGGATCTAAATATACCTGGACCAATAGATGTAGTGGAGATGATTTGATTCAAATCAGATTGGATCATTTCTTGGTAAATTATCAATGGATTCAGGAACAACAATACTCTTTCAAATTAGATTGGATCATTTCTTGGTAAACTATCAATGGATTCAGGAACAACAATACTCTTTCAAATTAGATTGGATCATTTCTTGGTAAACTATCAATGGATTCAGGAACAACAATACTCTCTTTCCTCTATGGCTCGTATAGGGTCTGATCATAACCCAATCATCCTCAACTATGGTGAAATGGGGCAAACTAAAGGTAGACCCTTTAGGTTTGAAAATATGTGGACTATCCATCCGGATCTGGAAAAAATGATAAAGGAATGGTGGAATATTGAAACTAGAGGAAACAACATGTTCCAAGTGACAACTAAATTAAAGAATATCAAATCAAAGATCAAAAATGGAACAAAGATACTTTTGGCAATATCTTCTTACAAAAAGTAAAATTTCTGAGGAACTCCGTGAATTGGAAGATATGATGGAAGGAGGCTGGAGTAGTGAAGACAAAGACAAGGAAAAAGCTCTTTTAGCTGAATTTCACACTATCCTATGCAAGGAAGAAATTTACTGGAAGCAAAAGTCCAGAATAAATTGGCTTAAAGAGGGTGACCATAATACAAAATTCTTTCACATTTCAACTACTATTAAAGCAAATAAAGGGAGGATTCAAGAAATAAGAAAACAAGATGGTGAAATGGCAATTGAGGCTATGGATATTTCGAATACCATCATTTCCTTCTTCAAAAATTTGTTTGCTAAAGGTCAACCTCCACTCGGGAACTCAATCACTGAAACTCTAAATCTTTTTGATTCTGTCATAAGCCATGAGGAAAATAGAGAGTGGTTGCCATTCCTTCGGAGGAAGAAATCAAAGCTATTATATCTGAAATGGAAGGGGATAAAACCCCTGACCGATGGATTCCCTACATTTTTCTTCCAGATTTATTGGGATATTGTGAAGAAAGAGGTGGTTGCAGCTGTCCAAGGCTTCTTTCGATCCGGCAGCTTGCTCAAGTAAGTCAACCATACTTTTATAGCCCTCATTCTGAAGAAACCAGGAGCCAAAGATTTGGGGGATTTCAGACCAATAAGTCTTTGTAATACAATGTACAAAATTATTTCAAAATTATGGCTTTCAGGATGAGGGAGGTTCTATGCAATTTTATCTCCCAAATCAAGGTGCCTTTGTGTCTGCGGGAAGACAGATTCTTGACAACATCATTTCCATCCATGAAACAATCCATTCAGTGGAGCAATCTAATAGAGGCTATGATTGTTAAACTTGATATGCAAAAAGCCTATGACCGTATATCATGGAATTTCATGACCCTTCTTCTCTTGCACAAACTGGGTTTTCATCCACACTTTATCAAAATGATCCAAGCTTACACCTCTTCCCCTAGCTTCTCGGTCATTATTAATGGTAAACCTGAAGGTTTCTTCAACTCGAAAAGGGTCTTAGGCAAGGGGACCCAATTTCCCTTTCCTTTACATCATTTATAGTGGAGGCCTTGAGCAGGATGTGTTCAAAAGCTCAAAATGAAGGAAGGCTAGGAGTCAAGGTTGCTAGTGGGGTGGTTAACCAAAGCCTTCAACAATTTGTGGATGATACGGTGCTTATTGGGCAAACATCGTTCAGAGGCTCACTCTTTCAAGAACATCACTAGACAATATGAAGAAGTCTCGGCCAACAAGTGAACTTTCGAAAGAGCTTTTGTTTCTTCATCAATGTTAAGGATGATCAGCAAATCAGGTTGGCCAACATCATGGGGTGTAATATTAAATCTCTTCCGGACAACTACTTGGTCTGCCACTTTGTGGGAGAAAAATAGAAGAAGGGGATGGAATAAACTTATTGAGAGGTTCCACAAAAAATTAGCATCTTGGAAAGGTTCCTTGTTGTCACAAGTTGGTAAAGCACAACTCCTTCAAAGCTCCTTGCAGGGAGTTGCTGTCTACATAATGTCTATTTTCATCATTCCTACGAAAGTCAAGAAAGCCATTGAGAGTATTCAAAAGAGATTCTTATGGTCGGGTTCGGAAGACAAGACAAGAATACCATTGATAGCTTGGGATAAGGTTACTAGACCTAAGGACTAGGGGGTATTGGATTGAAGAACCTACAATTCATGAATCAAGCCTTAATTGCAAAATTTGGATGGAGAATGCACAAAGAAGAAGGCACTTGGACAGATATATTGAAGGCGAAATATTTGTGGAATGTTGGCGGCACTTTGGGTTTTTCTCTAAAGAGCTTCCAAAAGGCTCGATCTTTTGGAACAACCTCAGTCAAGCTAGGAAGTTGTTGGTTAAGGGGTCTAAATGGAATCTCGGGGACGAGAAAGATTAAATTTTGGGATGATCCTTGGATCAGGGATAAAGCCCTCAAAATGGATGAGCCATGGAGCCACTTAAGACATTTCTATATCCTGGAATATGGTGAGATGGTGTGTAACTACTAGAATGAGGAGAGAAGTTGGGTTCAGATTCTTCCACCCCCAAACTACATAGGTCCTCAACTCCCTTTTGAAGCTCTAAATCAGATCTTAAGGAATGTCATATACCTCACGAAGAGCACAAGATGAATTGATATGGCGAGACATGGACTCAAGAAATTATGAGGTAAAATCTTGGTTACCTTCTGAATTTTGAGAATATAGAATCAAATAGCTTCGGAAGAAGATTTGGAATAAAAACCTTATCCCTAAAATTAACTTCTTCTTGGGAAGTGGTTCAAAAAAAGATCTTGACAGTGGATAAACTCGTAAAGAAAGGTATGATTATTATAAATAGATGCAACTTGTGCAAACAACATGATGAAATTACCAATCATCTCTTTTTGGAATGTTCCTTTGCTTTCCAAGTCTTCTTGGCTGTCCTTGATTTTTTCTTGATTCAATTGGTCCTCCCCGGGATGTATCTCACTTTCCGAACAATGGTGCTTCAATTTTCAACATGACTTCACAAAAGAGGTATGGAAATGTGCACTACCTCATATTCTCTAGGGTATTTGGTTGAGAGAAACAACCGAATTTTTCAAATCAATCATCTAGTATAAAAAGGTTGTTGGGAGAATAGGCCAAACTCTAAAGGATAACTCACAGATCATTAAAATCAAAGCCTCTAAGTTATGTCCCGTCTTGGAAAGATCCATCTCAGTATGGCTTGAATCTCAGTCCCACAAGTAAGGACAAAAACAAAATGTGATTATTAACAAAAATTGTACAAAGTGGGTTTGTCCTCCTAGAGGTAGCTTCAAACTAAACTTTGATGGTTCTACAAAACCGGTGGAGGGGCTTGCTTGGGAGGAGGAGGTCTCATATGTGATCACCTAGGGGAATGTATAAGGGCTTATGCGGGGCCTGTGGGAAATCACTCAAACAATTATGCCGAGGCAATGGCTATGCTTTGGGGTATACAACAATGTATATCAATGAACATAAAATCCCTTGTCATAGAAGGTGACTCGCCATGCGTTGTCAACACGCTTTAAAAATCGGGAAATATTGGTTGGAGATTAAACATCATTATGGAGGCTAAATTTTTGATTTCATCATTTGAGAGAGTGGAGATTCATCATATTTATAGTTTGGGCAATAAACCCGCAGATGGCTTAGCCAATTATGGAAACATGTTAGAAAAGGTGATGTGGCAGGGTGATCTAATACCGTGGTTGAACATTTTAAATTTGGTTAATGATGACAAGACCTTGTAGGCTTAGGAATGATGGCATCTAGGTCTCACGTGTTTTGTACCGTGAGAAGGTCTATTATCTCTCGGGAAGGGAAATGAAACATTCATTTTTGTGCTTAGTTTTCCTACTCTGGGTGTGTGGCTTCAATTTGGCCTGTCCAAACAATTTGCAGAGTGCTCGACTCAGAATGGGCGGCGACAGAGTTAGGACGGAACCGACTACCTTCCTTCATATCAAGAACGATGCCACCCTATGGAGACTTTTGCGAAGAGGGGTTTTCAAACTATATCCAATGCCTCAAAGGTAATGACCCTCAACTTTCAATTGATTTTGGAAATGCCTGGGTGGAAGGGAGTTTTAATTTGAGGGGGTTGATATTTGTATCACGGAGGAAGCCATAGTTGAAGCCACTGGCTTATCTTTGGAGGGACTCAAACTCTTCAAGGATAAAACTAGGTGCAAGCATGAAATCACCACTTTTTTTGGCCCTAGTGAGAGAATTCTGATGTATGATGATGGCATTGCTAGAAGTTGTCTCCCAAATCGTTGGGCAGATGTTTGTATGGTGGTAATGAAATATCTCACCTTAGAAGGCAAGTTCAGAAAATCTTCTCCTATCACCTCTCAATTCTCAACTATTTGAGAAGAAATCAAGCCATGAGTTTGCCCTATTTTCTATTGAGATCCCTAACTGCATCTATCTCTGATTTCAAAAATGACAAAGTGGATGTGCCCCTGCATCAAGGTCTAATTTTGTTACTATTTCAAAATGGCAAACCCTTAATCCCCACTCAACCCCGACCCCAGAGTGAAACAAACTCCGACAAGGAAACCCTAGCCGTGGCCATGAAATGGGGTTAGGACAACATGGATTGTATTGCGGATGTTCTCTGCAAAATGAAACAACGTGACAAGGAAAAATGTGAATGCTCTGCCAGTAAAGATAGAGATCGAACCTTAGTTGACTGGGATGCCAAATTGTTGAGAGTGGAATCCACGGCGGACACCATCCTAATTGTTAACAAAAACCTGGTCTAGGAAGTTAGGGAGTGTCAACATAAAATTGAGGTGCAGAATAAAAGGATTGGAGGGCTGAACGCTGAAATAGTCATGCAAGAACAAAGGATCTCCATCCTGCAAGACCAAATTGCCAAGGTCAAGCAGAGGGAGGTAAGGTGAATATGAGGCTTGTGATGAGTAGCTCGGAGGACAAGGAATCCATGGATACTGAGGTCAAAGACAACACCGAGAAGACTCCTAAAAGGGTGATTATTAAAGTGCAGGCGCTAAGGACAATGGCCCAAGCACCAAGACTCGAAGCAGAGCTCCTCCCAACAAAGCGAAATGAAGGCGATCCTTTGGCTACCCTTTTGCATGTATTCTCTTTGAGGCCGGTCTGCTCTTCTATCTTAGCTATGGCTTATGTTTTTATATACTTGTTAAAAAAAAAAAAACTATGATATAAAAATGTAGGTCTTTATCAGTCAGGGCTTCGCTTCAGGGTTGCCTTTTTGTCAAGCTTGTTTGACTTGGCACCCTTTTCTCTCTTTTGGTGGGTTTTTGCTTGGCTTCTCTTTTGGTGGGTTTTTTGCTTGGCTTCTCTTTTGTAAAGGGTTTTTTTGGTCCTGTCAAAACCAAATTTTTTAACCTTATCTTAAAAAAATACACATGAAAGTGAAAAATGAACGAGAAATATTTGAGGACAATGCAAGATAGGTGATGAGGAATATTTGGAGCGGTTGAAAGATATTTGAGTAGGAATATTTAGAGAGAGAAGATATGAAATGAGTTGAATAAATTTGGTGTTTGTTATTACGGAGTTGGAGGGGTTGCGGTGTATTCTCTTTTACTTTCGACCTTAAATTGGATATCTATTTGATTGTTTACAACATTTGTTTTCTTTTGTTTTGGCAGAATTCAGCTGAAAAATCACAAATTCTTGCTCATATAGTGGAGTTTGGAGCTAGAGTATTTTTTAAGCCTTAGATGTTAATGTGGTTAGATTGTCACTAATTATTACCAAACAGATCTTTGTGAGGAAGGTGATCAAGTTATTAATAATTGTGATATAATTAAAATCCACAAGGACCTTGAGATTCATATCTGTCGCCCTTTTTAGATAAATATATTGAAAATATACATACTAGCATTTATTGAAAGATGTCACTAACACTTGTGAGATAATGTGTTTGTAAGATGAATGCCTTTTTCTACTCACTTTTTTTTAAAGGTGAAATGTATTTTGACCAATTAAATTCCGTCTGTTTAACTTTTCCGATAAATATTTTTCTAAATTTTGTTTTGTATTGGTTATAAGAGGTGAGCAACTCACCATCATGTATTCTATGTAGTAATAATGTGAAAATGTAATTTTGACACATACTATTTTAATACAATAATAAATAGTAGATAATGTGTAATGTCCCTCTTTCTCGAGTAATTTTTATTGAAGACCTTTGGCCTATTTTGTCTACCCGACGGCCAAAGGGTGAGCTCAAGGGTGACTTAAGTTTATTAACTTTATTATATTGTGCTAAAATTAAAATATAATATTATGAAAGCACATATAATAAATTAATAGACTTAATATCAAATTAGAACTTAGGAAAGTGCATTAAAAATAAAACACTTAATTAGCTCTAGGAGTGGAAAAATTAGAAAAGTGTGCCAATGGTCTCCTTTAAAAATGTGACTTGGCATAGGGAAGTGCAATAAGCTGATTGGTTGCTTTTGAGGCTACTTTGGGTCCCTTTTCCTTTAAAAGAAGAGGTCGACCAACTTAGGAAGCATTCCAATTTTTATTTGATATCTTCTCTTTGCATTGAGAGCTCTGAGCTTTTCTGCAATTAAATCCAAGGACGAAAACCCTTAGGATTTTTATACTCTTGTGGACGAAAACCCCAAGAGCATTGAGAGGGATTTCCACTCAGGAAATTCTACAGATTTTTCACAGATTTCTCCATTTCCAGCAGTGTTGTTTGAAGAATAAATTGCAGCAGTGACTTCCAGATTTTTCTAGAGTTGGGCGACTCACTTTTTGGTCAGTTTATGCCATTTCAGGTCTGATTTTGTATGCTGTTTATTGTACTGCATTTTTGGAATCAAAAGCAATTAAAATCAGAATTTTTGGAAGGGTTTAAAGAGGTATTTCAGTCTGATTTTCTATGCAGATTTCTGAACTGTTTACAGTCACTTTTTACCTCTTAAAAATCAGATTTGATACATATTTTGGCTTCTAAAATTATTGTGATCAGTTTGTGATATTTTTGGAATTATTAGTGCTGTTTGTATTGGGTTTTCACTCCAACCCTAGTCGCACTTCTCCTAATAAATTCAGATCTGCCTTCGTTTTGATTTCCATAACCCTCATAAATCAGTTGTGTTTGTAATTGATCTAAAATTCGTCTGAGGGCAAAGAGAACCTAATGATTAAAAATCAAACAATGTTGGAACAATTCATCCTCTAAATGTATGCATATTTATGTGGCTCTTACGTTAAGCATTCTGCTAAATTGTTCTTTTTTGAGAGCTCTCCCGTTTAGCATTCTGCTAAATTGTTATGATAAATTGTTGTACACAAATACTATTTAGCAGAAGGAAAATAATTCTATCATTATATACTCCTGTATACCCAACTAGGGTTTGCTTATTTCCAAACAGTGCCAAGCAAGTTGCAATTCACAATTGAATGGAGTCTTTTGCCCTATCTATAACAGTGTTGCTGATATGCATTCCTTGAATTTTGTCCCGTTTTTGTGGGAAAAATCATCACTCTCATTGTGCAATAAACAGTTGTCTTCCCTTCACAAGGAACAGCTCCAGCCTCCATGAATTGGTTCAAAACTATAATTTGATATGATGGATTGACATGAATACAAAGATTGTGCGGTAGTACCCTACTAGGCATTTTCCATAATATCAGAATTAAATGCAACAGAACTTGTCAATCAATTTTTTTCTTATATTATAGTTCATGAGTAAATATTCAGGTGAAATTTTTGGGTTGCTTGTTCAATATTTTATGGTCGTGACTCGTTGTTGTGGAAGAGAAAGTGGTTGCCTGCTTGGCTTGTGAGGACGACTGTGGGGCAGCCCACCGACATGTTCTGAAAACGGCCATATTTTACAACTCTTTTTCCTACCCACTCCATGGCTTTCTCGGATTTAAATGCTCTGATAAATTACAGTCTCGCCAATCGAAGGGCAGCCAAGATTTCCTGGAGGAGATTTTTGCCATTTCTGGTATTTAAAGTCTAGGATATGATCAGTAGCAGCAGTGCTGAAGAAATTACAGTGCAAATTGTGAGAAATAATGGACTGTTTGGATTCTGAAGATCCATAACAGCTTTTGCCATTGTCCAATCCACGGTAGTGTAAGGAAATAATGACCAATAATCAAACTTTTTTGACCTGTGAAGTTGGAGTGTTTGGTGCTTCTTAAAGAGCCAAACAGGGTCTCTGTTACTGCTGCCTACCGCCTGCCACCAGCTGTCCACAAACACAAAATGTCAAATCTGATCTACATTATTTTCATCCTAGCTTCTTAGTTTTTAACCAATTTGTCAAGTTTCTTCCTTGCTAACTTTTTTTTCTTTTCTTAAGCCTCCTACCATGGAGCACCTCTATAAAACTCAAAATGCTGATTGGGCCTCTTTTCCTTAATTATAACCATTCCACATAGATTGTAACATGGTTGGTACTGATTCTAAAAGCTCTTTCCTAATACTCCTACCAATAGGGTTTCCATTAGATCTCATTTAAACAAACCTCTACTCCAAGAAGAATTAGATTATAAGGGTGAAGAAGAGGATACCATCTATCCCAACAACATACTCGCCATGCAAAAATTTATCCAAAGCTTTCCAAAATTTGCCAGAGAAGCTCCCGAATCCATCCAACAATGTATGGATGAGCTCCTCAATCAAAATAATCCTATTAACAACATCTTCACAATTGTTGGGCCAAGCCAAAACATGAATCACCCTCTCTTCACAGGCCATACTCATCCATCTTCAACTATGGTAGGTGCTACCCTTAGCAAAGCACCTCCTCAACCCAACAATACTAATCAAAATACTCCCTCTCGTGGATTTACCTCAACTAATCTTACAACTTATAGACCAATGAACCAACAACAAACCACTAGTAACAATCAATTCCTTCAAATGCAAGCCAACTTGGCTCAAATGACCAATAAACCACAATATATTTCCCTGAACTCTGCCTTCTTGATCCTAACGGGAACCCAATCCTGCAACCTCGCATAACTAATAAGGTTCTTCAATCAATTCAAAGAGAACCTTTAACACCCTATACTATTGCAATGGACATTGGAGGAATCACTCCAATCGTCACCTATGACGAATCAATTGATCCCACTCTTTATTTATAGACTTTTGGCAACGTGTACAAAGACTGGATCAAAACTAATTCATATGCAGCCACCAAGCTCTTAATTAAGACCCTTACGGGTGACATTTTAGATTGGTACTATACCCTTCCATCAAGTTTTGTTGTTGAACTTAATGTTTAGTTAATGATTTAGTTGAAGAATTTCACTGTCATGACCTATTTGAGAACAATATTAACGCCTTTGTCAACTGTAAACAATTCGAACACGAAACGGCTCAAGCCTTTTTCAAGCAAAGGAAAACCTTGCTAACAAATCCGAGCATAACATGTCCAATATAGTCTTTTCCAACTCTTTCTCATGGCTTTAGAACCTTGCCTTCAATAGAAGATTAGGTCTTTCTCTCCATCAACCTTGGAGGAGGCCCTTGAGAAAGCTAAAAGACAAAATTGCCTCACACATAAAAAAAACTAAGTAAAAACATCATTTTATATTGCATTGGCCATGCAAAATAATTGCACCAGCCATGTAATTTTTTTCTAACCTAACAAACATCATCGGCTATATACTAAAATCCTATCACATTGACTTGTTTTTATGCACAACTGCATCAACTATGTAGAAAAAACTTATTGACCTCTATTGCATTGGCCATGGTGCACATAATGGCGTCAACCATCTTGATATTTTCTGTCTCGACCCTCTTGAAACGTTTTTGGCCGTACTTGGCTGATGGCGTCATACGTAAGGTAGGGCAACTCCTAGCATTAAATTCATTTTGTTACACTAATGATAACAAAATGTAAAAATATCCCAAACCCACCTAGAGTTTGTCAAGATCTACATTTTGACATAACTTGGGGCAAATTCCACTTTTGTGGTTTGTCCTAGGACCTATTTTTGCATTTTTTTCCTATCTACCTATTCCTAATTTAAAAACAAAACCTACAAAGAGATCCATTGGCTTGTGCCCTCATTTGCGTCTATCACGTCTACCTTGATTGCCCCTCGTACTCGCACTATAGCATCGAATTAATGTGCCTATAGTGTGTAATGCCCTTTCCGGCTCTAACTAAAACAAAAGGAAAATGCACAAACCCCAATAGATAGTAAACTGAAAATTATGACAACCAACTGAAATTTATGACAAGGTACAACAGTCTGATTTTTATAACAGCAGCAAGGAAAATGCAATATCTCTCAAAAATGCATCATTTACACAATCCAAAGCATGTAGGGAACCTTAGAAATATTTTAGAACAAATATAAACCAAGAAATAAGCCTTCAAACCCCAACTGGAATTTATTTAATTAAATTTAATAATAGTGAACACCCTTACAAAGATGGCTGGAAATGAAGGATTCCAAGCCCCAAATTGAAGTCCAAATGTAGATTCTAGCTGCTAAAAATAGGAGAAACACAATGATGGTTGAGTTTGATGTTGCTGTGCCCTAGAAGCTCCCAAATGCCACCTTAGGGAAAGTCACCACCCCGGAGGGGGTTGGAAATGCCTTCAAAACTGAAAATAACTCCTTATGAGATCACCTTGTTGCAAACTTGAGGGGTTTCGCCTTCAAACCAGCCCACTATTTCGAGGTTTCGTTCTCAATAGGTTTTTCAAGAGGGTTTTCGTCCTCAATGGAAGAGAGAGAAAGCAAACATGCTCCAACTCCAAGAGAAATAATTTCCAAAAGATGTATAATCTCTTCCAAGCCAAGCGACCCCCTTTTTATAGCTTGATGTGGTGCCAAAGATCAATTAGAATGCCTCTAAAGAGGACCGACCTCATACTAGTTCCTTTTCTCTTCTATTTTTCATTTGTCTTTTCTCCTTTACCTAGCCGACTTGACTATACTTAGAAAACTACTAAAAAAGAATGCAATGCTCACAAAAACAATTGAAAAACATGACATTAAATCCCCTTGCTCATTTCCTTTTTGCCCATGGGAAGTGGAATGGGCTCAAGGTCTTCCAAGAGGACTAGCGTTGAGAAAGGGACATTACAATCCTCCCCTCCCAAAATTGCTTTCCCTCAAGCAATTGCAAGCTTGGCTGATCTGAAATTTCTGCATCTTCTAGTGAAGCTTCTTCAATCTTTGCACCATCCAATGAACAAGGAGTTGGCTTTCTAGATAGAGCATCCGCCACCACATTATTTTTCCCCTTGACATATTCAATGTCAAAATCATATGCTTGTATTTTGCTCACCCATTTTTGTTGCCGGTCATTCAAGTCTTTTTGATGAAGAAAGAACCTTAGGCTATTATGATTGGTTTTGACCACAAACCTGCCACAAACTAAATATTGCCGAATTTGGCCAAAGCATGCATAATGGCCAACATTTCCTTATCATAGATGGAAAGATTCCGCTCATGTTCTTTTAGTTTCCGGCTCTCAAAAGCAATGGGATGCTTATTTTGCATCAAAACAACCCCCACTCCTTCCCCGGATGCATCACATTCTAGCACAAAAGGAATAGAAAAGTTTGGAACAACAAGTACTGGGCATGAGCTTATGGCTTCTTTAAGCCTTTCAAATGATGTATGGGCTGATTCTGACCAGCTGAATGTTCCTTTCTTCGTCAAATCAGTCAAGGGGGCAGCAAGTTGTGAGAATCCCTTGACAAATCTTTGGTAGTAACTACAAAGACCAATGAACCCTCTCAATTGTGTGATGGTGGTAGGAGGCCAATCCAATATGTTTTGAACCTTTTGTTGATCCATATGGACACCTTGGGCATTGATGACATGTCCTAAATACAAAATTTCATCCATTCCAAACTCACACTTGGATTTTTTTGCAAAGAGAGCTTGCTGTTCCAGAATTTCCAGCACCATATCCAAGTGTCTCAAGTGTTCTTCCCATGTTTTACTATACACCAAAATATCATCAAAGAACACTAGAACAAACTTTCTTAAATGCTTACCAAAAACATGATTCATGCATGATTGGAAAGTGGCCGGGCATTGGTTAACCCAAATGGCATGACAAGAAACTCAAAGTGCCCAAAATGACACCTAAAGGCTGTCTTGTGAACATCCTCCTCTCTTACTCGGATTTGATGATACCCAGATCTTAAATCAATCTTGGAGAAGAAAACCGCCCCATGTAATTCATCAATCAACTCATCAATCCTTGGAATTGGGTACCTATTCTTGATTGTCTTCTTGTTCAACAACCAATAGTCCACACACATCCTCAAGGTACCATCCTTTTTCTTAACAAGTACTACTGAAGAAGCAAAAGGGCTGGAACTAGGCCTAATGAGTCCCATTTCCAACAATTCTTTGATTGTTCTTTCAATTTCTTCCTTGTAGACTCTTGGGTGGCGGTAAGGAGTAGTTATTACCGGTTTGGTACCCGGTTCTAACTCAATAACATGTTGAAATCCTCTATCCGGTGGCAGCCCATGAGGTAGATTATTGAAAACTTTAGCATGCCTATCAATAATGGGCTGAATATCCTCATGATAAGATTGTTGTATTGCAAATGAAGAAGTAGACCTTACCAAGCAATGAGCTGCCCATGCGACCTGCCCTCTCTTGAAGGCTCTCTCCATGCTCTTAGCTGTCACAATTTGAGGAGTTCCACTCTTCATACCTTGTAGCACAACCTCCTTGTCATCCACCTTGAATTTCAGCTCCATGCTTTGGTAGTTTTGGGTAAATTCACCCAATGAATGTAGCCATTGAACCCCTAGCACCAAATTGGTTTCACCAATTCCGATGACATAGAAATCATCCTTTACTTTGTGCCTTCCCAAAGAGAGCATGAGCTGTGGTATCCTTCTAGTGCATGGGATGGAGAAGCCATCCGCTACCATAACATTGAAACCCTTGAAATTTTCAGCCCTCAACTTCAATCTTTTCACCAAGCTCTCATCAATGAAATTGTGAGTAGCTCCACTATCAATCAAGACCGTGACTCTTTGCCCTTGTAGGTCACCTCTCACCCGGAATGGATGATATCTAGGAGCACCGGACAAGGTGGCAAGAGTGTTGTCCAAGCTTTCGGATCTTCTTCCGATCATGATTTTGTGTTGCCTCTTCACACCCACTTCCTCTTCTTCTTCACAATCTGAAAATACCTCAATATAATGCACATGACCCTTACCTAGGCAACGATGACCGGAGACCATGGATCCTTGCAAGAGAAGCACAAGTTTTTCCTTTTAGCTCATTTTGTGACTCCACCTCCTTGCTTGTTTTGGATAGCTTGATTGGTGCTCACTGAAAAGGCCTCTTTGGCTGGTCCAAAGATGTTGTTTTTGGCTGTCCCAAAGGTCCTTTTGGCTGTCCACCATTCCAAGATGCCCTTGGCTGCCCGCTGATTGCTGTTGTCCTTGGAGCAACACCTTCTAGATCCAAAGATTTCTTTATTGCCTCTTGGAGAGACAAAGGATCAAATGCTCTTACCAAACCTTGAGTGGTTCAGCCAACCCCTCAATGAACAAAACAATGAGTCTCCTCTCTGTCACATCTGGAATCATCACTGAAAGCCTCTGAAATTCAGCAACGCAGTCTTTTGGCGTGCCTTGTGTTTATGTGCTAGCTCTCGAAAGTGAACTTTTGGATCAATCCTATCAAATCTCCCAATGATCCTCCTACAAAACTCATCATATGAGTGGATGAGATTGTGCCCTTGTGTGACCAATCCATGGTACCACCATTCATGTGCAATTCCTTCAAGATGAAGGGTTGCAAACTTGATTGCTTCATCCTCCGTCATAGGCCTCAATGATAGATAAGTATCCAACTTTTGTATCCAGTGCGGGTTGTCCCCTTGTTGGAACCATCAAATGTGGAGAGTGTCACCTTCCCAAAGCATTTTGAAGATCCCTTTGTGGCGCTTGAGGTCTAGGCTCCGACCTTGACCTACCCTTGCTTACCCCTATGAATTGGCAAGTGAAATAGCATCACAAATCTCATTCGGAAGAGCCCTATATTCTTCATAGCTGGCCGCAATATTGTGCCCTACTAAATGTTGTGTATCCACCTTTGGAATGACTTCTTCCTTGGGAGGAAGGTAGGCCTAGTAGCTGATCCAAAATTCGATCCTTGGGGCTGTCTTACATTGTGAACCCTAGATGAGTTGCCCTTGCCATTGTGAGACCTTGGCTCATGAAGTTTCTATAGGGTTAGGGCTAGCAAATCCATTGTGTTTGCCAACCTTTCTTGCCCTTCAATAAGTCTATTGATCTTGGCCTCTTGGGAAACCTTGGTTGGCCATGTTAAGCTTTTCAAACAACTGATCTGATTTCTTCTTCTCTCCTCCTTTGATAGTAGATGCATCCTTTGTCACTATCTTGCAAGAATACCTTAGGTTGGGAATATCTTTGCTTTGATACCATTGTAATGCCCCTTTCCGGGCTCTAACTGAAATAAAAGGGAAATTTCACAAACCTCAATAGATAGTAAACTGAAAATTATGACAATCAACTGAAATTTATGACAGCAACGTACAACAATCTGATTTTTTATAATAGAAAGGAATATGCAATATCTCTCCAAAATTGTATCATTTGCACAATCCAAAGCATGTAGGGAACCTTAGAAATATTTTCGAACAAATCTAAACAAAGAAATAAGCCTTCAAACCCCAACTGGAATTTATTTAATCAAATTTAATAACAATGAACACCCTTACAAAGATGGCTGGAAATGAAGGATTCCAAGCCCCAAATTGAAGTCCAAATGTAGATTCTAGTTGCTAAAAATATGAGAAACACAATGATGGCTGAGTTTGTTGTTGCCGTGCCCTAAAAGACCCCAAATTCCAGCTTAGGAATATATTTAGTGCTCCATTTATGTTTTGTAATATATTGTTGTATTGTTGTACCCCTGAATAGTATTCCGGGTTATTTGTTGTAACACCTCCCTATTTATTAGGAGGTGGTTTGGCTATGCTTTTGGCTATATAATAGCCCTTGTACTATGCATAATAAATATATAGTGAAATAAATAATTTGTGTAAATCTCTTGCTGCGTCTTTATTTGGTATCAGAGCGAAATAGTCATATGCCTGTAATGTTTTATTGAGAGTAGTCCAGGGCAATTAGCATTCCATATTGTCCCATATTATGTGTTCATATCGGTGATGTTGTTCTTAGTGATATTTTTGTGAAATATAGAGGCAGTCTCCATTTGTGATGGTGTATTTGTCAGCATGTACGCATTCTTGTGTATTGTTATTATTGTATAAGTTAACACAGTGCATCAGTTAGCATTATTATTGTTAGATTTTGGCCTGCAGTTCTTTGCGTCAAGAGTGATTACAAGCTGCACACAAGTATCAGACCAGTTTTTGGCTGCATCCATTCACTGCGAAAAAATATTGGAATCTTCGATACACTCCGTTCAATCCAATATCTACTTTCCACGGTTCGACTCAAACTTTCACGTGTATGCAAAAGAATGGTTAGATAGATCATTGGAGATCTTGTTCATCTTTGTATTGGTGTTTCAACTATGCCTACTGCTAGCTAATCACTTGCATACCAAGGAGATGTGAATGTATGGTTTTGAGATAAATATTTTTGAGTTCTCTTCCATTAGACAGTACAACGCAAGGCAGATCAGATCATCTTCACCTCGAGAGAATGAATCGGCTTTGACTCCCAAAGTTCTGTTCCAACTGCCTCGATCTTTGGCTTTGACCACTCCAATCGAGTCGTTCACATTTATCTCTAGAAATCTGAGCTTCCCTAAGATCTCGCCCCTGCATAGCTGCTCGATCAATTCAAACGACCATTCATTCTTATTTGCAGACTAATTGTGTATTCAAACCATTCAACTATACGATTGTCAGCATTTTAGATCTACGTATGTGTTCATAGCTCAATCCACGTATTCATATTTCTGAAAGTGGACGTGCTTTTCATATTTTATTGTGAGCCAACTTTGATCTGCAACGAATCTAAGTATTGATTCGTGTTTGGCACTTCATCATTTTAAACGGTGAGATTCTCTTCACAGGCATGTGTCCACGTGGCTCATTCTTCAAACATTTTTCCGTAATTCGCATGATCCATTGTTGTGTCCAAAACCGTGTCGATCAACTAATGATTTGAAAAGTTAAGGTAAAGTCAAGTTTAGTTTGTCCGTAAGTGTCATATTAGAAGTCAATTTTTTGATATTTTAAAAATTCATTGTTAGTCTTCCTCAAGTCACAACCATTTACAATTTTGTTTAGAGTCATCGTAAATGTGTTTACAATCATGTGCATGTCATTCATTAGTGTAGTCGATTCAAGAGTCACTCTAAACAAAGTATGAGTTGTTAGTCTCTTAAAATAAATGAGTCTTTTTCTCGTTTAAAGTCTTAGTAAAATTCTTTTTAGTCATGTTATATAGAATTATTTGTTTTGTATCAAATCCATGTCATTAAAGTATTATTTTAAAAGCTAATCATCAGTCTTATTACACATCGTTTTATTTGTCATTAAGAGTCAGTTTTAGAAGTCATCGTAAAAGAGTTAAGTAGGTGATTTTAGGGTTATTTTCCTCTTGTTAGAGTCAAAATTCATTGTCAAGTCGTCAATAAAGTGTTAAGAGTACCAAAGAAAAATATCTCTCTTGTCTGAGATGCATTTTCTGGCGAACCCGACATCCAATAAATATGTCAAAATTATGGCAAAAGATTCTCTTCTAAAATTGACATGCAAAATTTGAGCCTCAAATTCCGAATTTGCTGAATTAAGCAACATATCATTGGAGGACGGAGGCATTGGAGAATGGAGGTCAATCAATGACCACTCGTCAGTCACCAACAACGGGGCCGCACGAAGCTGTGGTGGTATTTTGTGTGAGTGTGAGTTTGCTTTCATTTTAGAGTTGCAGTTTATTTCCGTTGTGTGATTCTATTTCAGAGTTTCTGTTTTGTATTGAATAAGTGAAATGTTCACATTGGGGGAACATGATCTCAATGTTCCATTTCCATTTCTGCCTCCTTTTTCAAGTTTGCATTCAGTGAGCAGTCTCTCCTACATAATTCCTGAAGGAAAAACATAGTGGACAAACGAAAGCACAAGGAAAAGCAACATCATGATATTTGGGTTGTTGGTTGTCTTGCAAAACCATCCTTGTTGAGGTTGTCCTGTAAAACCATCCTTGTTGAGGTTGTTGGCTGTCCTGTAAAACCATCTAGATCATGAGCACGCACGGGCGACACGCTGCGAAAAAAAGTGCGATTGCTTTTCTCCCATGTTCGCACTAAGGGTGGGAATGTTAGGAAATATACTATTTAGTGCTCCATTTATGTTTTGTAATATATTGTTGTATTGTTGTACCCGTGAATAGTATTCCGGGTTATTTGTTGTAACACCTCCCTATTTATTAGGAGGTGGTTTGGCTATGCTTTTGGCTATATAATAGCCCTTGTACTTTGTGCCTAATAAATATATAGTGAAATTAATAATTTGTGTAAATCTGCTGCTGTGTCTTTAATTCCACCTTAGGGCACGCCACCCTAGAGAGGGATGGAAATGCCTTCAAAACTGAAAATAACTCCTTATCGGATCACCTATGTTTGCACGCCACCCTCTTGGAAATGCCTTCAAAACTGAAAATAATTGGAAGCTTGAGGGGTTTTGAGAGGTTTCATTCTCAATAGGTTTTCCAAGAGGGTTTTTGTCCTCAATGGTAGAGAGAGAAAGCAAACATGCTCCAACTCCAAGAGAAATAATTTCCAAAAGATGCATAACCTCTTCCAAGCCAAGTGACCCCCTTTTATAGCTTGATGTGGCGCCAAAGATCAATTAGAATGCCTCTAAAGAGGACCGACCTCATACTAGTTCCTTTTCTCTTCGATTTTTCATTTGTGTTTTCTCCTTTACTTAACCGACCTGACCATACTTAGAAAACTACTAAAAAAGAATGCAATGCTCACGAAAACAACTTAAAAACATGACATTAACTCCCTTGCTCATTTCTTTTTACCCACGGGAAGTGGAATGGGTTCAAGATCTTCCAAGAGGACTAGCGCCGAGAAAGGGCCATTACATAGTGTCTTCATAAAGCTAAGTATGCCTAACCCTTCTCTTTCCTTTATATTGGTATGCTTGATTATGTTTGATGTATTGCATATTAGACTAGGATAGAATAACATACATTTGTCTATTGTATTATTCTCTTACGACCTTGCCTATTATCCACTTGCATGGCATTATTGTGTGAGAAAATGGGGTGTTGGTGTTCTCTTTTACCATTAGGCCAATTTACATTTGTTGAGCACACACATTCTATTGCAATGGATCCATGCGGGTGGTTGTATGATTGGCAAAATAAAGGCACCTTCCATTGAGTTTTGACCATGTGATTGATTGTGGTTAAAATTGCTCTCAAGCAAACCATGAGCGCATATATTATGCATTTTCTTATTGATTCAAACTTTTTTTGTGACATGGTTTTAAGTGATTTTGCAACAATTTGGTAGTTAAAGATCTAAGGTTTTCATGGTCCATAACAATAGAGAATGGATTTTGAAAAAACGTGTTGAAGGATTTTGGAATCGATGTTTTGGGTCACACCCCATGATCTATTGTCAAGATAAAACTTATGCAGAAATTGTGGACTAGAGCTCCTTATATAGATAACTCTAGTGAAGTACACAACGTGTTTTGAACTCACATTAGAAAATAATCAAATGCAAAATTATCCATTCTGATAATCAATTTTAAAACACTAATTCAAAAACATGAAGTGCCGAAATCTTGAAGTGGGGGATTTCTTTAATTTTCTTATAATGGGTCTCCATAAGTGGCTTAAATCCAAGGCCTCATCTCTATTCAAAATTTGAGAATGTTTTGAAATCTGCACACACAAAAGGTAAATGGTTCCCTTGCTCGGCGTGATTATAGGAAGGGGACCAACACAAACTTGTGTATACATGTTGCCTCCGTCATTATTTTGCACAAAAAGGCGGTGTGTTCTCAAGACCTAGCCACAAGGGCTTTTAGGATTTTCAATGAGGAGCACTTGGAACAAGAGATTAGGCACTTGACCTTGGTATTTAAGAGGAATAACTACAAAGAGAATAAATTGCTAGGGATTTTAAGCAAGCTAGAGAATGACAAGAAAAGCAACAAAGGAATCTCCAATAACGTTCTTTCCTTACATTGAAGGAATCTCCATAAGATCCCAAGATTCATAAGGAAACATAACATCAATTCCACTCTTCTACTAAAAACCAAGTTGAGAAAGTTATTAAGATCGACGAAAGATAATATGAAATAATGAAAATCAAATATGAAAAGTGGGGTTAACAAAATGAAATGCTTGTGTGGTCTTCTACGTTGGTGAAAAGACAGGTCCATTGAGACCGGGGTTCAAGAGCATGCTTTAGACATCCTGGAAAAAAGAGAAATTGGCTCTAGCGAAGCACTTCTTCATGACTAAGTAGTCCATTCACATTGAAGATGCCAAGGTCGTAGAGGTGGAGAGTCATCATTACATCGTTGCTTGAGAGGTTGAGGAGATTGGAAAGCATTCTCAAAATTTGAATAGAGATGAAAGCTTGGGGTTGAGCCAATTGTGGAGATCCATTATTAACAAATTAAACAAAGGCCCCACTTAAGGATTTGGGCATTTAATGGTTTTGATTTGGTGGGTTGTAATTTAATAATTATAATGACAATTTTGCATTTAATTGTTTCTTAAAATGTGCCCAATAAGCATCTTGTACATCATAGAGTTATCTACATAAGGAGCCCTTGTTTTGCAATGCCTATAATTTCTTTATCCTAATGATGAATCATGTGGTGTGATCTCGAAATGCTAATTCCAATAATCTTTTGTACGATTTTCCCAAAATCCATTCTCTAATATGGTAGTTACTCCATAACATGCGATTATCTAAAAATGTGGTTGATAGAAAGCGAGAAATGGGATCAACCCATAAGTTGCCCCTTGGTTCAAATAAGGTAGGTTGTGATGTTACCATATTGGCACTATGCTTGTGTTTTTGTAGGTGTTAGTAGATCTGCTTGTTGAGTGGGTTTTTAAAACAATGGATTTGGTTAATGGTATGCTTAACATCATTACATTAGTGTAATGCCCCTTTTTCCACCTAAGAGCTGGAAATTGGTCTTCTTGCCATCCCTTCTCCATGGCAAAGGAGCGAAATTGAAGGAGAAGACCATTGAGCATTTTTATAATATATTTTATCTAATATTTTTGTATTTCCTTTAGTGTTTTCTTGTATTATACAGGTCGACCTTTTCTAATTGAGCATTGGTGCCAAAAAGGAGGATACAAAAGTAGATTAAAGGCATCATTTATATCTAGACTTGGCACATTTAATCTACTTGGGCATTGTGAGCTTGTTGCTCCTTGTTCATCCACTTGAGGATGAAAACCCTCTTGTGAGGCTCTTAGAAGGACGAAAACCCTTCTAGTGGCTTGGGTGAAGGATGAAAACCCTTCATCATTGTTTGGTCTTGAAGTGAAGAGCTGATTTGAAGATCTATTTGTAATTTCCAGCTAGTAATTGAATTATTTAGGGTGGAGCGACCTACCTTGGGTAGGGTTTGGAACTATTGGTGAAGAATTTGAGAAATCTGGTTTCATAATCTGATTTGTAATATTTTTAAAGGCTGGAATCTGAAGTTTGATGAATTTAGAGGGTTTCTAGACCCATATTTCATATTTTTCTTGTGGCTGCAATTTCCAGTTCATATTTAATTTCCAGCAGTGTATTCTTCAGCATTTCTTTGTGATTTTGGCTTCTAATATTCCATAAAATATATAAAAATATTGGCGAGTTGGTTTGTGGTGTTTTGTGGTGATTTTTGGCATTTTTGGTGATAGTTCAAGTCGCTGATTTTACTCTTTCAGTCTGCTGCAATTTAAATTTCAGATCTGCATTTGGTGTGTTTGGTTGAAACCCTCAAAAGGGTTATTACAGTGGTATCAGAGCACGGATCTTCAAAGGCCTAGGGTTTCAATGGAAGAATTCAAGTTTGAAGAATTGATGGCACGATTGAACCATAACCCACAGGTCCGAGGAAGCAACAATGGTGCATGGAAGGGTAAGATCTCTATTTTTGATGGCACTAACAAACCTTCAGTGAGATCATGGTTGTCGAATTGGAGGCATACTTGCAAACAAACCCTATGTGTGTGGAGGATGCCCTCGAATTCATCCCTTGTCATTTGGAAGGGATAGCAAGAGATTGGTGGTACCATGTGTTAGAAACCCAAGGAGAAGAATCGGTTTGCTTCTTTGACGATTTCAGTCAAAGGATCATAGAAAGGTTCGATGTGCAAGCTTGCAAGGATGAGCAAGGTAAGAAATTTTCATTGGTGGAAGATGTTCATATGTCTTCTAATGATTGCTCGCATGATAGTGAAGTAACAGGTGATGGAGTCATAGAATTTGAACCAAAGGAAGAAAAAAATCAGATCTACAGGTTGGGAGAGAGAGCTTGGTGGTAGGAAACCTTTGTCCTAATAGATGTGAGGACAACAAGCTTGCTGGAATTTTTATAACAGCAGGTCATCTCAGCCCTATGAAAGCTCAAGAACATGGAAAAATTGTCAAGCAAGCATCAAGCAAAGAAGAAGGTAAAAGGCTCTTGGTTGTTCATGATATCCCTTTGCTTTTTAATAGTTACATGGGGCAAGATACAAAAGGATTTTGGAGGCATAAGCAAGAGGATGTTGAAAGGGTTTCATGCATAAGTACCATTGCTAGCGTGAAGAGGCTAAAAGATATAGTGAAGGTAAGCAGCCCGGGATCTAGAAACAACTCAGATTTATTGTCTAGCATGATACTACACCAAAATGATGGACCTATTTTGCAAAGGAGCCTCAAGAAGGACACCCGGAAAGTGAAAAATCATGAAGGTAAGGTGTTTTTGAATGTTGATTTAAACTCAGAATTTCTGAGTGTTATGGGCAGCCCCCGGCATGAAGGTATTTCAGTTTTTGCCTATGCATCATTTCAGATTTTCTACCATGGTTGGATGGTTAGGAGTACTCATGTTTCATATATGTTGTATCCTCTTTTGTCACCAATGATTGAACACCTTTGTGCACATCATACTTCATGGGGTAAGGAGCCTCATAGGTGGTTAACCCATGATCCCATAATAATGGGAAAGCTAGAAAGAATGGAGTGGATGGGCAACATTCTTAATATAAAATATGGCACACATCACCCACCCCGGGTGAAGAGTCTTCTTCATGACCAAAGGGACACCATGCTTATAGAAAATGGCAATATGCATCAGTTTATTGGAGAAGAATTGGCAAGAAGGATGGAGCCAAACAAAGTTGGTTTCGAAGGCTTCACGGTCACCATAACTTATGGAGCATATACTCTTTACACAAGGAAGATACCACAGCTCGCTATTCCCATGAAAAGGTATGAGTTTTGCATTGACTTCCTTGTTTTAAGTTCAGCTAAGGAACCTATAGTTGTTGGGGTTCAAGAGCTCCAAACTTTGGGGAATTAACCCTCAAAATCCACAAGAAAGGATTGAAGTGCCACTCACAAAATGAAGAAGTCAGAATTTTTGAAATCAGCCATGGAAATGGTAGTCATGTTAAGCAAGGAAAATCTGATTTTATTTCATTACCAGCAGTAGAGAGGGGACTGATTTTAGCTGAGAATACAAAGAGGAATGTTGCAAACAACATCATGAGGATAAAGAATGAAGGGAAAATGAAACGTAGTCATTGGAGCAATCACATCCATACATGTGCAAAGAAAGATGGTACACTTCTCACATATTTTAGAATGGATGTAACAGCTGATTGCATATTTTCAGTTCCTCTAGAGCAATTTTCAGTTTCTACCACCTACCAATCATATGTGGACCTCATATTTGGTAAGTACTTAAAGGAATTTGTGCTTGTTTCTTTTGATGATGTCTTGAGATATAGCAAAGCATGGGTGAAACATCTACAACACCTTAACATAATGATGAGTGCTTTAGGACAACAGTCCTTACTTGCAAAGAAATTTAAATGTGGATTTGGTTGGAGCAAAATGTTGGACCAAGGGTATATCATAGAGCCTCGAGGGGTACATGTGGAGCAACAAAGGATACATGCCATACTTGGTTGGCCTCCTCCCATCTCCATTTCACAACTCAGAAGGTTCCTTGGGTCTAAGAAGGGTTTTTCACATATTGTTGCCCCTCTAACTGATTTAACTAAGAGGGAGGTACTCCGCTGGTCGCTTCTAGCTCAAGAAACATATGATCAACTCAAGAAGGTAATGTATTCGTATCAAGTGTTTGTTGTACCTGATTCTTCTTTTACATTTATGGTGGAATTCAGTGCATCCTGTGAAGGGATAAGGGTTGTTCTAATGCAAAATCAACATCTTGTTGCATTGGAAAACAAAGAACTCAAGAGACATGAGCTGAATCTTCACAATTATGATGGGAAGATGATGGCCATTATGCATGGATCAGCAATATACAAGCCTTTGGTTCTTGACATTAGACATGTCAAGAGGAAAAACATTGTAGCAGCAGATGTCTTATCTTGGAAACCAGCTCCTCATATGAATCCGGAAGGGTCTTCACAAGGAGTCAAGGATTTGGAGCAGCTAAGTTTGTATGGGGTTTCAGCTGAAGTTGGTGAGTTTGTGGTACTTGTTTGGGTACCTAATACTTCTACATCTATCATATTACTAAAGCTCACATGGGTTTGCCATATTTGCATCATTTTTATGCTGCTGATCACAATAATTTCAGTCACGAACAACGGTGTCCATGTGCAATTTAAGAAGGTTTCCTTGCATGACAAAGATAGTGGTGAAGCTCCACTAGTGAAGACACTTCCCCAAGCCATCCTAGTGCTAAATTGGATGGAATCCCAGGTGACTTACTGCTGTTATGATTTATTTTCAGCCTACATGCAAGCTATGTTGAATGATGTTCTCATGATCCGGATAGAAGGCTCCATTGAGGGAGAACATGTAGGTGTGGGTGATGGAATGAGTAGATTTGAAGCATTTGATTTTGACATTTAGTATGTAAAAGGGAAGCATAATGTGGTCGTGGATGCTTTGTCAAGGATGCCACCTTCACCATTGGAGGATGAAGATCTTGAAAAAGAAGAAGAAGTTGGCGCAGCCAATGTAATGCGTTCTGCAATTGCTTGGGGACAAGCAATTTTGGGAAGGGAGGACTGTAATGTCCCTTTTTTCCACCTAAGAGCTAGAAATTGGTCTTCTTGCCATTCCTTCTCCATGGCAAAGGAGCAAAATTGAAGGAGAAGACCCTTGAATATCTTTATAATGTATTTTATCTAATATTTTTGTCTTTCCTTTAGTGTTTTCTTGCATTATACAGGTCGGCCTTTTCTAATTGAGCATTGGCGCCAAAAAGGAGGATATAAAAGGAGATTAGAGGCATCATTTGTATCTAGACTTGGCGCATTTTATTCTACTTGGGCATTGTGAGCTTGTTGCTCCTTGTTCATCCACTTGAGGACGAAAACCCTTCTAGTGGCTTGGGTGAAGGACGAAAACCCTTCATCATTGTTTGGTCTTGAAGTGAAGAGCTGATTTGAAGATCTATTTGTAATTTTCAGCTAGTAATTGAATTATTTAGGGTGGAGCGACCTACCTTAGGTAGGGTTTGGAATTATTGGTGAAGAATTTGAGAAATCTGGTTTCATAATCTGATTTGCAATATTTTTAAAGGCTAGAATATGAAGTTTGATGAATTTAGAGTGTTCCTAGACCCATATTTCATATTTTTCTTGTGGTTGCAATTTCAAAATCAAATGCTTCAAAATCTGAGTTTACTTCACTTGGGGTTTGCGCAGATTCCTTGTTTGTGTAGTTCAACCCTAGAAAGGGACATTACACTAGGGTTAAATGCCATATCAATAAGGCCTTGAGGTTGAGACAAGCCAATGGTTTTCAGGAGATTTTATTCGTTCGTCCAATCCATAAAATATTTATTAAATAGTCTTACTCGGAAGAACAATAGCATGACAAAGATGAAGTTAGTTCTGATTAAAACTATAAATCTAGTTGATATGGTAAATTTCGGGTTCATTCAATGTAAGGCGTAATGAGTAGAATACGGAGAATTATTCTTTTAGCTCTATGACACTTTGAGGTGTATAAAGTGTCATATTATTTTATATTCAGGTGATAGAGGCTCCATTCAAGTAATTCTATGCCTGAGCATGACAGACCTAGTCAGAGTCTTGATCTTTTACCATTTTCTATATTTTTATGAGATCAAATTACATTATATTGCTCATGTCATGATTCTGGAAGTCCTTGACATTTCTTTCCTATTAGAGCAGGTGGCGTGCGATTTAAAGACAGTATTTTCTCAATGCATAAAAATTCTGTACAAAATCAGCATTTAGAATGTAAGGTAATAGAGGATCACCATGTCTTGCTTATAGCTGTGGGCTTCCTTTGTGCAAAAGCAATTATTTCAAGATACTATTCCGTGTTCGTGAATGGTAGATAACACTTTTAGTTTTAATAGACTGTAGATTGAAGGAAATGCTCCAGTAGTATAGACCAGAGGAGACACTCTTGCAGTGCATCCAAAATACGGCCGATAGATAGGCAGCCAGGTGCCTGTGAATCTGTGACTGCTTGGGAGTTTGCATTTTCAGCATGTTTCTATGCACATATTACTTCAATAAATGATAGTAATTAATAATCTTTTTAGAGATTTTAATTTTGTAAGAAGTGGAAAAATTAATATTGATGCTGCTTGATGCATAAAGAACACCAACGGAATGTCTCGCTGTTATAATCTAACCACATTTGGTGATTTTCAACCCAAAAATTCAAATTCTCTGAATATCTAACATCCACCAAAATTTCGTTAAAATTCGTGAATTAGTTCGTCCCTAATGGAATAACAGACCAAAAGAGCAAATATGTTATAAAACTTATAATGGCGACTGTGTTTGGTGACGATTGTGGATACTTAGACTTCACAGCCTGCTAACACTGTGGATAATGCCGTGGATACTATTCATCAGCCAGTGGCCACTATTCCTTAGCCCCCAATTTATAGCAGAATGCCAGAAAGGATGCATTATATATAAAAAACAGTGGAAGTGACAGCCTGTATAGCAGATCTACAGCTTGGTGTAGTTGCCAAATGGCTGGCTCATTTCAACAAACATCAGCTGGAGTCTTGGAGAGTCAAATGCTGCCTGCACCTGGAGCCAAACATTGCTGCAGTCTGCCATGTGGAGAAGTTTTGAGTCATGAGTCCATAGGCATTAGCTTAGATTTATAGTTTTAATTTTTGTTTAATTTGTTTTTAGTTTTACCTTTTTGAACTGTCTATAAAGTTATAAACCATTAACTTTATATAATTTCCATTATAATTTTAGATTTTTAATATAGTTATATATTATAGTCTATAAAATATTTGTTTCTTTTGACCTTAAAATTTCAATAGTTTACATTTTGTTACACACACACATTTATAGTTTTATGATTTTTCTTTTAGTCGAGCTAAATCATGAATTGTGTCGCTGATTTTTCTAGCAACAAATATTCTATGTTGCACGGAAACGGAAACGAATACGAAACGTGGAAACGACAATTTTCAAAAAACCTTGGATACGAAACGTTACCGGAAACGTCCGTACAATATATATATATATATATATATATATATATATATATATATATATATATATATATATGCATAATACTCATTTTATAATTGTAAATTTGTAGACCATAAGAGATAATTGATAAAGCACTCAAAATATTTTGTATTCATTGAAATTTGAACTTCTAAAGAGTCATAACTCATCATTCAACATGGTTACAATTTCAATGATTCACATATACATGATAATAATCTAGATTCTAGAATATATCATCTAGATCTTCCTCATCATCTTGATCTCCATGAACACAACTGGCAACTCCACTCCCACTAGCTCCACTTTCCATCCCTTGTGCAATGGATCCCGATTCTTCTTCATCAATACCAAGCAGTGAAAGTTGGCTAAGAGTAGTCGCGAAGCATCAAAATCATTACTCTCAGGATTAATATCCCAAGTTTGTTGGGACCTTTACGATAGCCATCATTCTTGTGTGTGAGGATGCACAAATTGGAGTGTACATACACTAAATCCTCAGCCTTCTTGGATCCTAACTTGTTCCGTTTGGCTGAGTGGATGAAGCTATATGTACTCGATTCCGCTCTCTGTTTGAAGAATTGCAAGCCAGCCACTGTTACAAAAATGAAAAAGAAGTTAGAAATTTTCAATTAGAAATAAAATTAATTTACTAAGAAGTAAGAACTTCGAACATACAATTTTAATTTTTAATTAATTAATAATAAACAAACTTTTGATTTCATTTTAATATTTTATACCTGTGAGAGGACTTTAATGGCAACAGGTCGTATGTTCTTGGCATCATGGCCATGTACATACCACCACATGAATGGGGTCAACTTGTACTTGTCAACTGCTGCATCCATTTCACCCATGCTACCATTAGATGAAGAGACAAAGAGCGCCATTTCATAGCGGACCGTACAAGCTATATTTGGATTAGGAAAAAGCCTCCGGAATGCTTGCCTTAGCTCCAATTGCAACTTCGTGGTCATCATATGGTTTTTGCCTACCAGGTAGTGAAATTATTTCACTGCTATAAAATTTGGGATTCAGGGCATAGGCTAGGAGATGTAATGGGGTGGTCATTTTATTCCACCTTCTCATGATCACGCTCCTAACTTCATTGTAGAAGGTTTCTGCAGGATCCTGCTCTTTTTGTTGTATGATGTCTCTAATTTTTTCAAGCATAGAGTCAATGCCATCATAGATCTCCCCTATGCAAGTGTCATCTGTGTCTGTATATCTAATCATAGATAAAATAGGCTCAGTAAAACTAAGCAAGTATGCAACCTTTGCCCACCAACTATCATCAAGTATAATTGATTTTACTTTGATGGCTCTTTCTGTGTTTGCTTGCTTCCACACAGACCAAACATCATCAATCACCATAAGCCTTAAGGCTTGTTTTACCTTCACAAGTCGTCTTAAGACGAGTGTGTGAGAGACAAATCTTGTTTCAACGCAACCTATTAAAATAAATTAAAACAAGTTAATAAAATATAAAATTAAATTTAAAAGAAATTCAATTGATAATTATTAATTTCATATTTCATAGAAAGTTAGCAAATAAATATTAAAAATTAAAAACTAGGAAATTGTTTCGTTACCTTCAACAACTCCAACGTTGAGAACTTCCTAAAGATAGCCTGAGACATGATGATTTGTGACAAACATTTGAATCTCATTTGCCTCTGTATAAGTTTCTTCTATCCATGGAATTTTGCCAATCTTCTGCAACATCAAATTCAAGGAGTGTATTGCACAAGGTGTCCAAAAAATGTGCTCATATCTCCCCTCAACAATCATCCCTGCTGCTCTACAATTTTTGGCATTGTCCGTGATGACTTGGACAACGTTTTGAGGGCCCACTGACTCAATAGCCTCAATCAAAATATTAGCAATAAATTGAGCATCTTTCACTTCACCCTCACAATCAACAACCCTTAAGAACATTGCCCCTTTAGGGCACTGCTACAACAATGTTGATTAGGGGTCTATTTCGAGCATCTTTTCATCCATCTGAAATGATAGATACCCTTGAGTCCTTCCATGAATCCCTAATTGGCTGCAAAGAAGTATGTACATGGGCCACTTCTTTCGCCAACAATGATGTTCTCACCTTCTGATAACCAGGGCTTGTATACCCTTGTGGTGCATCATTAATTCCTCTCACCATTTGTTGCCAATAAGGTGACCGCAACACATTGAAGGGAAGCCCACATGCATAAACGCATCGAGCAACCAACTCATCAACAACATCCCTTTTCTCATTTGCAAATGCTTTCTCTAATGGGCCTTTGGTACTTCTCTTTTGTGACAAACACTCTCCTCTCGATGGAGTTTCAACTACAACTTGGATAAATGGATGGTTTGATGGGGTGGGTGGTTTTACAGAACCCCTATTTTGCAAAGGAGCGGTTTTAAATCTAGCTCTTGAAGCTGCCAAATCAGCTTTCTCTTGCTCTTTCATATATGCCAATATATGTTTCCCTTCAACCTTGACACATTTTCTAATCCCCGTTCCCCCTTTCCCCATTAAATGTGCTTTGAAACGGGTGTAAGAGGATTTGAATTGTATATTGCAATGATTGCATACCCAAACTCGAGAGCCACCGCAAACAAGGTTCTCCACAATTTGCACATGTCTCCAAAGAGGAGCTCTAAGATCCACACCCTCACTTTGACTTGCTTCCCCGTCCCCATGCCCTCCCACAGAAGCTGAACTGGATGCCTTTTATGTTTTTATATCTCAAGAGTCAAAGAATCAAACCTACATTGAATTTTTTAAAAACATAAACTTAGAGAACAATAAATTAATATTATTAAATAGAAGTTAGAACTACACCCTACATATCCTATTCTGCTTTTGATCACCAAGTTCACCGTATAGGCGCGAGGTGAGAGCATACACAGAGTTTGGATTTTTTTAATTTAATAAACACAAAAAAACTCTTAAAATAGCAAAAAAAAAAACCTAATCCTATTCTGCTTTTGATCACCAAGTTCACCGTATAGGCGCGAGGTGAGAGCATACACAGAGTTCAAATTTTTTTAATTTAATAAATACAAAAAGAACTCTTAAAATAGCTAAAAAAAACCTACGCATCCTATTCTGCTTTTGATCACCAAGGTCACCGTATAGGTGCGAGGTGAGAGCATACATAGAGTTTGGATGATATTTATAATTTTAAAAAAACAACATGATTTTTATTTAAAACCGCAAAGGAAATGTTACAATTTTTTTTTAGCATAGAGTTTAAAAATTACTAAATTAAAACTACATATTGATATTGTGATCAATGATCATGAATGATGTGTGCATTATGCACACATCATTCGTGATCATTGATCACATTAACATTTTCTTTATTTAAAAAAAAACTTGAAAAATACCTGGTTTTTCCTTCTTGAAGCTTCCAAATCTGCTTTGAAATTCTTCCTTGATGCTCTTTGCCCTTAGCACCACCTCCTAAACTCTTCCTTCAAGCTGCTCCTTGATGTCTCTTTGCTCTTCACAATGCTAAATGTTAGTTTAGTGAAAACTGAATTTAGCAAGAGAGAAAATGAGAGTGTGATTTAGAATGGACCCAAGAGGTCATTATATAGCTTTTAGGAAGTGTCTTTAGCAAGTCTAGGTAGGTAGATTAGGGTTAGGTGTATTAAATGCTTTTATTTTTTAAAAAGTTTTGATGCTTAAAACTTAGAAAAATCGGCGGAAACGTGCGGATGTTTCGAAAATGCCCCAGCGTTTCGGAAATGTTTGACACGTTTCAAATGCGTTCGTGTTTCTGAAACGTTTCGCCATGGATATGGGACCCTCAGGGGCGTTTCGGTGCTTCTGAGCAAATATTTTACGAATTTCATCCTTCACGAATTTGAATTTGGCAACTTATGTTATAACATTGGGGAAATTCTATACTATCTAACTATTCTTACTATCTTATATATTAGCCACGGATGCATATGTTTTGTAATCCTTTACATTTTATGTGCTATGTATCCTTTTGTCCTATTTGTGCTTGTGTTAAGCATACCGACTGTTGGTTTCACTTTTTTCTTTTTTTTATGCTTTGTAGTAATTCTTGAAAATGAATTGTTATGTTTTAATTTTTGATAGAACCTTCAGTTGATAATTGCGATTTGGATATCTTCCGACTACTACGAATTTACTGCAGTATGTTACTTTTCCATGTAATAGGGTGATTTGGGAAGGGTCCTAGGTATTTCTGTTGGTGGCAATTATGTTTTTTTAACATTGCAGGGGCTTAGGAAGGGAAATATTTGTGATACAAGACGTGCACATACTTCTGCAACTTGTGTTTATTGGAGATCATCACTTGTCCCTGTTTGTCTCAGACTTAGCTTCAGGAAGTCAGAACACCAATTATTGGGTACTTTCCAAGCATCATTTTTGAAGGATTGCAAGCTGGCCAGAGGAATGGCCTCCCAAGAACCTCCCGGACTTTCAATCACAGATGAAACAAGCCCGTTAATACTCTCTCTTACAATTCATGGGAATTCAGTTGAAGTAGTAGGGACTCCTGGAGTAACTGATTCTGAATTGAGGTAAGCCCATGAAACGCTGTTTTCTGTTCGTTTTATTTTGTTTTCCTGTATAATTTACTATATGATATTCACTGAATTTGTTAAAAATCCCCATTCCTTATTTAACTTTAATGGACTGACCAATATTGTATGAAGTTTCCTTTATTTACTAGACATGCGGTTCTGGATTGCTCTGAATTTCAGTTCATTTGACTTGTGCACATGTCTACAATTTCTAGTTTTTGACATTTGTAGAATACCAATCTTCATGTTTTCGTACCTTTATGTCAGTTAAGCTTGTATACCTTGCTTCTTATATGAATTGAATGCAAAACAATGTAATGCGAAATAGTTGCTCATTGGTTTTGAGTCTTGACATGAATCTAATTTATTTTTCAGGAAAGCATTTGATTCTATTCTGTTCAAGCAATGGATAAAGAATATGCAAAGTGAAAGAGGCATTTTGATGGCCAATAGATGTTCTTTGAATAAAGTGTTGATTCAGGTATTAGCATTTTCAACATTCTTGTTTAAATTGATTAAACAGAAGCTAGTCTTGAGATTCTGAGGATGATAAAATATGTTGCATTTGTTTTTGGGTATATTTTTATTGAAGATGCATTATAACCTATGGCTGTCAATTTAAAAAGGATACAGATGTGTTCAACATGCAGGCTATGGAACTGCAATAACCAATTTTATTTTTGAATTTGTGAAAATGCTTCTATTTAATTTAGAAAAACTACATATTATTACAATTGAAGATTAGGTTGGATGATCACACACTGTAGCTCGACTAGACCATCCAAACTCTATGGTGGATAGACATTAAACAAAAGTCGCAGAAAAAGGATTCACATGCTATTATACAAGGTACATGTAAAATGAATGCAGTGTAATATCCCCTTTACGGAATATATGGGAAATGGCAACCAATCAAGTGGAGGCAACACCAAAACTGATTTGGACACTACTACAAATGATTACATTCAGTCAATCAGACTTGTGCCTTCAATTAGATGGCTCAATAAACCCAAGAAGAGGGGTTTAATGGCCTCTATCGAATAGCTCAAGTAAACAACTCTCAGCTGAAACTAAGGAACTCAGAAATCAGATTTCTTTTCCAATAAATATGAAGACCCAACACAGCTGCAAATGACCTCCAAATCAGATCTAAATCCACCAATACAAATTGCTATATATATATATATATCTGATCCAACTTCAGACGCTGAAAAGTCAATCAAACAATTCACAAATCATACCAAATGCCTTTAGTCCAGTTCGCTGCCAAAAGAGACTCTCAACACCATAAATCATGCACCCACACAAGTCGCCATTGATCAGAAATAACAGTCATATAAATCGCTGCCACTGAGGGTTAAATCATGCTTATAACTCAGATCCAAACGCCTACACAGTTCACTGCTATTTGTGCCTTAAAGCTTGCATCGACATACCTTTATGGGCTCCAAACAGAGATGCTAGGGCAGAGGGGGTGTAGCAGATTTAGAAAGGCAAAAGAACATGTATTTTCGCTGTCAAAGCATTCAATATTTTACCCCAAACACCCTTCCCCAGATCGCAGTCACAAAGACCTTCAAAACATCATTAAATCATGCCTATACAAGTCGCCACATTCAGAGTTAAACAGCCACAAAGGAGATATTCAAATGAACAGAGATCGCTGCCAAAAAATATATAAAATGAGGTCGCTGGGATAAGAAGGAATCAGCAGACTTATTGAAACAACCAGACCAATAATCACCCAATTCTATTATTCAACTTTGCCTCATACAAAATTGCTGCACTAAGGTTGCAAACCTCCAATATCATGCACAAGTCGATCCACTCTAAAAATGCCACAAACCAGTTACCAAAGCAAACATGCAGTCGCTAGGGTTTAGAGAAGATTATAGCATAAAATATTGCATTCAAACCAGTCGCTACAGTCAACACATAAGCATAAATTAAATCGCTGGGCATGAGAGACTTCACCACAATGAAAATCGATTTGCAAAGGCACAATAAATTCTTCAAATTGATTACCAAACCAGCTACAATAGATCTTCAATGCAAAAGAGAGCAAGCATCAATGGTGGGCATACATCCCTACTCCAAGCATGGAGTCCAAATCGAATTTATCATAACATAGCATAGTTTTTACAATGATCCCATGACCTCCTTTTATAGACAAGGAGTACAAAATTCGAATTCCCTTTTGGAGGGAAAACACAATTTAAAAGCATTTTATTTTCCCTATGTGTGGTGTCCCCTTTCTAAGGGTATTTTTGTCATTAAAATCCACTCTATTATTATTTAATTAATTCCCTTTTTATTTTGTATTTTTTGGGAATTAAATTAAATAATAAATTACATTAATTGCTCAATAAATATTCTTTTGTGAGCAATACTACAAGGTGGTGGAAAAACCACTTAGCATCCATAATTAAATAATTAAATGAATATTGCTTTATAATGGCAAATGATTAAAATCACTCTCCAGGCAATATCATTCAATTACTTAGCATAATTTTCCCTTGCCACATCCCAAGAGCCCACGGGAAAGATAGGCTAAGGGTCTTCAAAATGGGGACAATACATGCAGTGTTTGATCAGCACAAAAGACTATATAAAAACTCCACGCAGAATAAAATGCATTGCCAAAAAGTAAATAAGGGTGTTCCTTCTCTTCCAACTTCAACCGAGGTTATCTTGCCTTTGGTAGGGGTTGCAGGACTGGCTGTCATCACGCTTCTCTTCTTTATTCTGCAAATAAAAATTGCCTTGATACTTACTTGCGTGGTGTACTTTTATGGCTCACATGGAGTCCTCCATGTCGTCCGATCCATGACTTGGATTTAGACCTCTTTTTAGTGTTTCGTCATTGTCTAGATACACTATGGTGATGCTCATGGTGGGTTTTCTGAGTGTTCTTATCAAGGTTTATAGATGTTTTGATTCCATTGCTACTCATTCATTTGGATGTTGTATTTCTAGAAAATGATCGACGGTGAAGTTATAGCGAGTAAGTAGACATGACCTTTGGTATTAACTCTGGTTTTCTTATGAATGACGTTACTTATTTTGTTCCAAAGATTGGAAAAATCTTTGTAGTATAGTAGAATGTCAACAGAGAACCATTTTAGAACAATAAGATAAAATCATTGATACAAAACACGAGGAAGGAGAATTATTCTCATTATCTTTGAATGTTATGTCTTGTTTCACCAAAGTAATAGACATTAAGAAATGTAAGAGTGCTTCCTCGATGGATGCAAGAGATGAACATATAGTGATGGCGAGGACAAGTACGTTGGTTGGTGACAATTGTTCAAAGCTCCCATATGCGATCATCCAAAGATGATAAAAATGAAAACTAGTCCCATGTGCATTACTTGGAAACTAGTTTTATGTCCAAACACAATTCTATATTTCTTCATTCATTTATTCATTAATGTTAAAAACAAAAATGTCTTTCTTTTACGCTTTAGACATACTTTTTGTTCAAGGAGTGGATATCTTGCTTTGAGAGCGGCTTGCTTTGGAAGACCAAGGATTTCTGCCAAAGCTAAATTCAAGAAATCTTTCGCATCCTCGACAAGGCTATTACCCATCTCCACAAGCTCTTAGCCTCTAGGCATCACTAGATTTTGCGCATAATGCTTTTAATACGAGACAAATGCTCAAGAACACGTGTGAATTATTGCCAATCTTAATGGGTTTTGGCCTAAATTTTCCTTCCATACTGATCCAAAGATCATTCAACCTATTAAAGACTAGAGATTTTCGCATGAGTCCATAAAAATAATGAGAAAGCTTTTGGAATAAACCTTGTAGAAGTTTTTAATGATCTTACTATCTGAATGATGGATCACAAAGTGTGATCCGAATTGATGATTAAAAACTTCAAACACGGTTTATTCCAAAATCTTTCTCATTATTTTTATTCAACCTTACCCCTCTTTCTACGAGATATTAGCATTTATCATTATAAGTGAGTTTAATAAAAAACTTGGATGCATTCCAACAGTACTATTTCCACTGCATCCTTGGTGTTTAATTAATTGCATTTAGTTAAGATAAGATAATATTATTAATGTCCAACACATGACCACAAAAGTAGGTCAATGGGACTGCAGAGTACAAAGCAAACAAACCCAACAAGAGGACCCAAACAGGTCACCCGAAATACAATGAGAGAAGAAGAGGAAGAGAAGGAAGCAGCAAAAGCCGAGAAACCAGAAAAGAAGAAGAATAGGATGACGGTGTGGGGGAGCGAAAGAAGGAGCAACACCCCCAACAACATCACCTAACACTCAAGGTCGGATGGGAGTGACTTGCAATGCGCCGATGACCAGTAGCTGAGATTGTGGAATGTCTGGGAAGCCGGTGTCCGGGAGGAAGGCGGTGCCTCTCTGTAAGCCTGGTGGATCGCTGTCTATGTGGAGGGGCCCTGAGACGTGCCTGAGGTAGGGAGCCTCGGGTGGGAGAAATGGAGTCCCGAGACCTGACAGATCTGAACTGGGGTCCAGACTCGTGTCCAAGTGCCGCTTGGTACCCCTCACCGGGGAGAGCACCGGGAAGAAAGAAGTGATCTGTCTAGTATTCATCCGAGGAGCCTATCCTGAAGCTTGAGGGCCTCCTAAAGATAGAGCGAAAAAACATAAATCTTGACTAGGTAAATCTGTTCATATGGCTACATCCTTGATATCCGTTCTCTTTTTGAGGAGTGGAAAAGGTATTGAGTAGTGCTCCTACTAATCTCTTTTTAATATCTTAAAGCATTCTAACAAGGGATATCTCCCGGTGGTTTGCTATTTAGTATTTTTGACAAGAATGAGCTGCCGCTAAATTAATTTTTTTAAGGAGATACCATTGCTTGATTGTTCTCCATTGGACTTAACAAAAGGATTTCAAGTTTTCAATTCCTTCCATTTGCTTCAGAAATTGAATTTCCCAGGTTTTATAGATTCAAGGTTGTCATTCAAATCTGCAGCCCAAGCTTCCTGACCATTTGAACCTGGGAACTCTAGATGGATTATTATTCTAATTAGGAGTCTCCATGTTTAAATAGCAATTTACCAACTCAAACTTTAGAAAACATTATTACAACACTTGCAAATGAGGAGAATTTGGGTGTTGGTGAAAATTGGTAGCAGAACATACCCTCCTTGTTGAGAAGATAAGAAAGTCAAAGGAAAAGACAAAGAGCTTGTAACTATTAAAAAAACAGGATACATAGCTTGAAATTGCACTATCGAGCAGCTGATTTGTTCAAAGCGAAGGAAAGAAAGATTGGTAAAGGAAAAAACAAGATAGAGATGTCACTCCGTGGATTAGGGATTGAAGTTAACAATGATGAAAAAATATCAATTCAGCAGGTCACGAGTACTTCCAGGATTTTACTTGCATAGGGGTTTGGCAAGCTGACGGACAATTTATCAGTCATCTAGGAGAGTCAGCTTGATAAGACTCTATCTCTATGGGGTGTTGGCCCCCATTTTGAGGTGCCATATCTACGTTAGTATTCTTGCAAAACCTGAATGAGACATGTGGTGCAAGATTACTGATCAGCCAAAAATATAAGATGGACACGTGGCGACAAAAGAAATAAGCGAAGTAATGGATGATTAGGGATTTTGCGGGCGCTGGGAAGCAAAGAAGATTCTAGAGATGGAGTTTGCTTGCCATCTTAATGTCAATTGGGTGTCCAAGAAGGCTCTAGAATGGAATATTCGTGTGCCATGTTGGTGGTAATATGAATTCTACAAGTAACTGCATTTTCTTATTGTAGAGGGCTTTTTGAAATACTGTTTGGGACTTTGAGTTTTGAACATTTGTAGACTTTTAACAATTTTGTGTCCTGTAAATAATTATATAGCTAGAGTTTCAGGCTGGAAATTATAACTGAGCCTAGATTTAATCATATATTGCTTGATCTTGTGACTAGAGGTTGTAATGTCTATTGATCAATGAATTGCCGAGGAATTGAGGAAACAAGGAGGCAGCTGCATAGATTTTATCGATATGGAAAATAACAGATTTTAGAATAATGGAAGGGCTGCAATATTTATAGATATTGCACAACCATGTACATACAAATGCGGAGGTTGCAGGTGTGTGCAACAATAAACTATACATAAATACATAAATACATAAAACAAATAAATGGTTTTAACAATATAACAATACAATAACCATATAACAATAATATAACATACCCAACTAACCACAGTAACTTAGTAACAACTAATTACCAATGGTAAATGCTAAACTACCTACAGTAAAATAAGTTTAACCTAACATTCCCCCATAAATTTTGCATTGCCTCAAGAGATGAGGAGAGGAACTCTCTGAACAACTCGAATTTGTCATGTGCAAGTGACTTCATGAAAATATCTGCTCGTTGTTCAAGTGGTTGGGAAAAATTGAAGTTGTATGTTGTGTTTCAAGACATGCTCGTGAATGAAATGAACATGTACCTCAATATGCTTGGTTCTCTCATGAAACACTGGATTGCGAACAAGTTTGAGAACACCCTCATTGTCAACATACAAGGTGGTGGATTTCTCTTGTGGTACTCCAAGACCCTCAAGTATGCGACGTAGCCATATCGCCGCAAACAACTCCACCTGCATCACAATATTTGGCCTCTGTAGAAGAGCGAGAATCAAAAGTTACGTGTCTTGCTTCCCCATAATATCGGTCCATATCCCAAAAAGAATACAAATCCAGAAGTGTATTTCCTGTCATCAATATTACCTGCATGATCTGAATCGAATATCTAGTCAAGAAGAAATGATCATTCTTCTTGTACTCTAAACCAAGATCCATAACACCCTTGAGATAGTGAAGATCCGACTTGCCGCTCTCTAATGACAAACTTTGGGTTCCTGCATGAATTAGGAAAGATAGCTAACTGCAAAGTTGATATCTGGTCTAGTATATGTTAGGTAAATGAGACTCCCAATCAACTATCGATAGAGAGTTGCATTTACCAGAGGAGATGGATTTGTACGAGATAACTGTAGTCTCGTCTCCATGGGTGTAGCAATCAATGTGTAATCCATCATCCTGAATTTCTCAAGTGTTGTCTTGGTATATTTCAACTGAGAAACAAAGACATGATTCTCCTTCGCCATACTTCCAATCCAAGACAGTAGTGCATGAGCCCGAGATCTGTCATGTCGAATGATCGATTAAGATCTTTCTTCGTAGCATCAATCATCTTCACTTTGTCTTCTTAGTGATGACTAGATCATCAACATATACAACAATATCACAATCTCTCCTCCTTGCCTCTTGAGGTAGAGATTGGGATCATATGGATTTCTCACAAATCCATGTTGAACGAGATGCTCATCAATCTTGATGTACCAAGCCCGGGGTGCTTGTTTAAGGCCATACAAAGATTTTTGAGTCTACATACCTTTGTTTTTGATCCAGGTACGACAAAACCCTCAGGTTGAGTCATGTAGACTTCCTCCTGTAGATCTCCATTCAGAAAGACACTTTTCATATCCATTTGATGGACTTTCTAACCAAATTGAGCAGCTAAAGCAAAGATCATCCCGATCGTTTTATCTTAGCTGTGGGAGCAAATGACTCCTCATAGTCTATGACTTCCTTTTGTGCATACCCCTTTGCTACTAGTATCCCTTTGTACTTGTCAATATTACCATTTGCTTTTTACTTTGTTTTGAATATCCATCTACAACCAATGGGCTTCTTTCCTTGTGGAAGATCGACAAGTATGTGCCAGAGTTGTTTTTCATCACTGATTGATACTCAACATCTATGGCATCTTTCCAAGCTTTTGATTGTAGGGCTTCTCGGGCAGGTAGAGGGCTAAACAGGTTTCAACAATTGTACTCATTAAAGAAAAATTTGCCTCTTCTCAAGCTTTACTGCGAGTCCGTGGTCCAGTGGTGGATGTATCCGAAGGAACATCCAACTCAACATCTCAAATCATGTTTGTATACCACTTGGGCATACCTGTGTATTGTTCCCGTGGGTTGTGGTCTTGTCTCCCCATCATCACCATCATCATCGGGGAACATTTGCTTCTGTTTTCACAAGTGTCCTATCTACATCGGGTGAGTCTCGGAGGAGTCTCGAAGCTTCCTTCTTCTTAAAGAACTCAACATCTCTGTTGGTGTAGAGTTTTCTGTCTTCGAATCCATCAATCTGTGCCAGGAGCCTCTTCACCGTAGCCAATGAAGATGAGCCTCACTGATTTCATGTCTAACTTTCTTTTCTATTTGGGTATGTGCATGCTGGCTTTGCACCCAAATACTCTGAGGTGTGCAATGGATGGCTTCTGATTCGACCATGCCTCATGTGGTGTTACTCCATCAAGAGCAACTGTGGGCACTCTGTTCAACAAATATACTGCTGTCTTCGCTTCTTCGGCCAGAATGTCCTCCCTAATCTAGAATCATCGATCATGCAACACACCATCTCCATGATAGTACGGTTCCTTCTCTCAACAACACCATTCTCCTACGGTGTGTGGAGGAGGCATCTGGCGACGAATCTCGTGAGCTTCTAGGTAGGATTTGAAATAAGCACTGGTGAATTCCCCCCCTTGATATGAGTGAAGAGATATGATATGACGACCTGTCTCGTTCTCAACAACCACTTTGAACTTCTTGAAGCTCTCAAAAGCGTCACTTTTGTTACGAAGACAAAATCCACATTTTTATAGAATAATCAACACAACATAAAATACTGAAATCCAGAATGAAGAGGTTGCGTTGATTGACCGGAAAGATCGATATGAACAAAATCAAGCTTACCTGGAGCTCGTTAAGTACTCTTCTCGAATGAAGCTCTTTGTTGTTTTCTTGCGAGGTAGTTAGGACACTTGTCTGTATCCTTCTTGAGAGATGGCAAACCTCTTGATTAAGCAAATATAGAATTTATAAATGCCTAAATCTAATTGCAATGTAGCAGTAAATGAATAAGCAATTAAGTACAAAATAGACCCAAACAAATAAGCAATTAAGATTTAAAACCCTAAGTGCAAATGAAGAGATAAAATGACTTAGTTGTTTCGCTATGATCCCGAAGGTGCACAAAACTGATGAACTGGAAAATCCAAAGTGTAGGCTGTCGCAATGAAGCCTAGAAAAATGTAGAGGTGCTGGAATATCTTTGATGGGGCCTCATGGAGGGTTAGGGGCACCTGGGGCGCTGTAGACCTATTCAGGCGCCCGTGATGCTCGAAGCTTTGAAAACCAATTTCGCTAGGTCACGAGATGTTCGTTGTCCCTTCTTGTCGTTAGTATGTCGCACCAAGTTCGTAGATGTCACCCGTAACTGCAATGAAGAAAAGACCTGCAAAACTCTCAAAAGTGCATAAAATCCCAAAAAGAAAATAATGCAAATGAGGGCCCAGATTGTCCTCAGGTACACGTCACGTAGTGAACTTCCGATCGAGCGCCGCACTACATCTTAGACCCAATGTAGTTCTATGTGTGTGTGCGAAATTTTCCCTAGGTGGCTCTTATGCGTGTCACACTTGATAGCGAGCAAGTAGCTAGATGTAAGAAATGTAAATAGATGTGTGCATGAAAGAATGAACTTCCCCTCCTATGCATGTATGCGAAGTATCAGTCCCTTGCCCTTGTGTGTGGATGTTAGATGGATGCTTGAATGCTCTTGATAATGGCCTTTGAATGCAACCTTAGGTGGTGATAGCTAATGCTTAGTGCTTGGTCCTTTATTATGATCACATAACTTTATATTTATATGATTCCCTTGCTTGAATTTCATAATTAACCCCGAAAAGGCCGACTACTAAAAAGATAAGATGCCCAAACGGCTAGAAAGGACCCAAAAGATGTGAACAAAGTACAAAGAGGTCGGGGCGCCCGACGCTAGCGTCTTGGCTGGGCGCTAGTGTCCAGGATGAGAAATGCCAAAGTATAAAAAGAAAAACTAGGCTAGAAGAAGTGCAAGATCAACAGAGGCAATAGAAAACAAGCGAAGATGGCCAAAGATAGAGATCAATTAGTATTTTTCTTACTCAGGAATCATATGAATAATAGTATGCGATCAGGACTAGATAGATACCCAAATTGTGTATTTTAGTGTCCACACCTCTCACCATATTATGCAGACGTGAAGTGTATCGAGATATCTAAAACTGATGTGACCAAGTCTCCGATGCCACAATGCAAAGGAAGAATTCCCAGCGACTAGTGCCTAATCATCCCTGTGAACAAAATCAAGTTGGAACATTTGTCCCACATTTGAGGTTTTTGCAACAATTTTCGATCCTCTGGATTTATTTTGAATCAAACACACTTTCTTATCGGAATGACCATCAAAATCAATCTTCAGATTATGATCTAGAAGTTGACTAACCAATAGTAAATTCTTTGTTCAAATTAGGGACATAATACATCGAGATATTCTACAATTCCGTGAACCAAGAGGTGGAGAAATGTTCACAATACCTTGTACCGTGTAAGAAGAATCATCACCTAACGAAACATAATTTTTCGAAGGTGTGTCCCCTCACGGTGGTAAACCAGTCTCAGTGCACGGTTATGTGTTGAGCGGATCCCAAATCAACGTGCCAAACAACACTAGATGACGTGGATGGTTCATGAAGTGGGAAGTGTATAAGAAGCCCTCATCATCTAAATGGTCTTCTTGCTCAGCTACATTTCCTTGTTGATGGGGTTTCTTTCGCCAGTTCCCCTTCTTCTGCCCTTGTTTGTAGTGTGATTGTCCCTATTGTGATTGCTGATTTTGAGGTCCAGAATTGCTCGATGAACCTTTCTTGTATGTGTTATACCAACAATCTTTCAAATCATGTCCTTTTTTACAGATAGGACATTTCTTCTTTTTTGCTTGTCGCCTTGCTGATGTTATTTTTGAGACTTTTGGGAAGATTGTGCTTTGCCTTTCCTTTCTAATGAGAAGATAGTGCTTGCTCTTCTTCATCTTTGTTGTAAAGTGCCTCTTCTTGCTGCAACAAATTCACCAACTTCTCAAAGAGAATGGTCTGATCCAACAAGTTAAGTGTTGTCATAAAAATGTTGTAAGAGGGAGGAAGTTCTCTTAGAACAATGGGGACAAGAACATCGAAACCTCCTCTCCCAAGGTTAAAAGTGAAGCCCTTGAAACTACTGACTCTTTGCGAAAGCCTCCACTTTCTCGTTTGGCTTGAATGTCAATGTAAGCAATTGACTCGATAAATGCAAAATGGTATGCTATGTGGGAGATGTTTTTGCAAAAGATGTTGAATCAAAATCTAAGCTATGTGGGAGATTGTTTTTGCCCAAAATAGTGTTTTTCTCACTAAATTTGGGGGTTCGGTTAGAACTATCTCCGTTGGCGAGGTTTCGATCTCTAGATATGGTGAAATCGCTATTAAATCCTCCAAATTAAAAATATAAAATAGGTGGGTGTGGGGTCGACCTCCGGACCTCTTATCCCCAAGACCCTTCAACTAACCACCAAAGCGCTCTATGCGCGTGCAATACAAACTGCAGGAATTGATATTTAAAGAAGGTTTAAAATGCACTAACCTTTAAAATGACGTGGCAGCAAGCGGGAGGGCCACGTGGTTGGATGAGGAGGTTGGCGGTTTAGGGATTTCCGTCAAAATAGGATCTACTTCTTCCTTTCTATTTTGTTTGTATTTTCTTTGTTTCACTTTGCAGTGTGTGTGATGTTTTTGCCTCTGCTGCACCTTTTGTATTGTTTGTCGTTTGGTGCTTGCTCCTCGGTGTGGATTTGAAGGAGGGCTCGGACCAAACAAACTCGGCGTCTGAAGGCAATGTGAATGAGGAGCTCGCTGCTTGGTGTATCCATGTGCGGGGTGAGGACGACCCGTAGGGAGCAAGAGAGGGCTTGATCCGTGATGTGCGAGCTCGATCTACGTTGGCTCGGCCGTGAGACCTTCTGACTCGCCGGTGGGCTTCCAAACACAAAGCAAAACACCCAACTCGGTCTCCCATTCAAGTAGTTTAGTCATGTGAATGACTCGCCCTTGGGAGAAATGGCTCATGATCTCAATGCAAGTCGGTTTTCGTTCAACAAAAATCAACTTCTGCAACTCGGTGAAAAGAACTCGCCTTTAACTCGTCGGTGAAGAGTTCGCGCTGACTTCGGTGGAGGGCCTAACTCGGTCTCTAGCTCTGTTTTAACTCGCCTAGACCTTTATCCAACTCGCTCATCCAAGAAGTGAAAACAACTCGGTTCTTTAACTCACAAGAACAACTCGGTTAGAGCTATGCATTGAGCCCAAATTTGTGATCCAATTAAAGTTAGTTTGTGACTAAGGAGGTCTGCTAAATTTAATTTGAAAAACCCATATTGGGGAAAATCATTATTTTTTCTTCTTTTGATAGACCCAAATTTTCTGCTGAATCGGGCCTAGCGCGGAGGTGGTGGTTGGGGACGACTCCTTGCCTAGTGCTATTTTTTTGACTTTCTCATTTGCTGGAAAATTATTTGGAGGTTGTGAGGATGTAGGGTGGGTTTGGGAAGTGCTGGAGGAAGCACAAGCTCTTGAAGAGGCGAAAAACTTCTCAAGACCTCTTCACACTTCTACATTCCTCCTACAACATCATTACTTGCATAGGCTCTCAAAACTCATCTTTGTTACCAAATGTTGAGGAACCTGTGGAAACAAAGAGGCAACCTGTAGATTTTTGATATGGAAAATAGAAGATTTTAGAATAATGGTAGGGCTGCAATATTTATAGATATTGCATAGCCATGTACGATTACAAACAAGAGGTTGCAGTGTGCAATGCATAAACCATATGTATATACATAAAACAAATATATGGCTTTAATAATATAACAATACACCATATAACAATAATATAACAAATAATTACCCAACTAACCACAGTAACTTAGTAACAGCTAATTACCAATAGTAAATGCTAAATTACCTACAGTAAAATAAGTTTTACCTAACACGACTATAATGGAATCTTCTTACAGCTTATGTAGTATTTAGGTATAAATGTGTTTGTTGCATGAATTCTCAGTAAATGTTGTATTTGGATCTTGTTCAATTGTCTTGTATTTAATGATAATGAACTAGGTTTACATTTGGTCCTTGCAATTATCTCAATATATGGTGCTTGGTGTTCTCTCTCGCACCTTGGGTGAGACCTTGAAGCATAAGCTTGATTAAAAATGTTGTTGGATGAAAAGGATGTTTATGTTATGTGGCCGATCTTGATCTAGCATAGGATCTATTCTTTAATGCACATAGGTTCCATGGTTAGTAGTTTTAATTATGTTCCTGGAGCCTCATTATATTGGTTGTGAGGGTTTGATGCTAGCCATTATGTGGCTGGAAGGATCGAGACAAGTCAGTAACTTTTTCTAGAGGTTTTGAAGGATTTTGTGTGGAACATTGAGTATGGCTGGCTAAACAAGTGACACGCAGGGTTAGTTGATTGTAGGGTTTAAAGTGAAATTGTATCTTTGCGGATCGGGGTAAAAAATGGAGGATTTCTTCATCAATGATGAGTTACTATGTATAATCGAGGGAGGTAAGCCTATTGAGGTTGTTCTTTGTGGGACCTTGGAGAGGGAAGAGCTTTGATCTTATGGATGCCATTGAAACCCAAGGTGGAGAGAAAAGAGTACGAGACAAACCTGTATGGCTTTGGAACATGCTCTGTTGTGAAGTTCTACGCAAAAGGAATTCCTTGAATGATGGAAGTGTTGAGATGAAAGCATGGAGGTTGGCGTTGGAAGTGAGCGCAAGATCAAGGAGAGTCTCTAACACGACCCCACCGGATGCTTGAATCCTTTATGTGTTGCTTTGTGAGAAGTTGCTTCACAAAGTTAGGGTTTGTGGAATTTGGAGGCATAATTATAGTGCAGGTTTGATTGTATGTCGATCGGAGAATCTTGCACTAGAATGGAGCAAGTATTGTTGTGTTTAGTACGAGGCCTATTACTTTTGTGCTCGTTGTGGGAGGAAAACCGCTGAATCCTATGGTGACTCGTTCACCATTGATTTTGCCAACACAAATGTTTTTGATGTAACCATGAAGTTATTAGAATATCATGGAATGGAGGATGCGATTGACAACACACATAGATGTGAAATTTTGTATAGAGCGAAAGGGATTAACTAGTCGAAGCAAAGGTGAGTCAATTTGCAATCACTTTGTTTGGAAAGGCACATATCTGGTATGGTAAGTATGATCCTATGTAATGTCCCCTTTTTCGAATTAGTCCTATATGAAGACTTCTTGCCCATCTTTCTTCTCGTGGACAAGAAGAAATTGAACAAGGGAAGTCCTTGGGTTTCATTTCAGTTTTCTTTCATTGCTATTGATGTTTTTCTTTTGTGTTTTTCCCTCTAAGGCAGGTTGGCTGGGTTGGAGAGCTCACAAAAGTGAAATTAGAAATTAAGAGAAGCTTTTAAAGAGGTAGGTTATGGGGTAATTCATGCGTTAGACCTTTGGCGCCACCATAAGGTTATAAAGGGAGTCACATAGGCTCATTTTATGATCATCTTTTGGTATGTATACTTTTCTACTTGGTTCTAGTGCTGTTTGCCTTAATCCAAATCCACTAAGGGGTGAAAACCCATTAGTGTGGCATCCAAGGAGGATGAAACCCTTCCTTGTGGGATATTGGAGAATGAAACTCTCCAAGTTGGTGGTGTGAAGGCATTCATTGAAGACCATCTTGCTGGTTTGCAACTAGGGCATCAAGGAGAAGTCATAACAAGGGTTTTGGCATTGTTGGGAGCCCCTCTCCTAGGGAGTGACTAGGGTAGGAGTGCATTTGGGTGCCTTCTAGGGCACAAATCTACATTCTAAGTTGATATTTGGACTTCTCATATTTTATAAGGCTGATATATTCCATATTTTTCAATTGTTGGGGTTTGGAGACCTCATTTTTGGTCACTTCTATTGGCTGTACTTCTGCTGTTAATAAATAAATTTCCAGCTGGGTATTTGGTTGAGTTTCATGGTGAAAACTTCCCTAAAATGTTCTTAAAGTGTTTATCTATGTTGTGGATGATTTCTATGATGATATTTGGTTGAATTTTCACTCTTTGCAAGCTGCTGTCCTAAAAATCAGACTGCTGTACACTGCTGTTCCTAATTTCAGTTTGCTGGTATAAAAATCTGAGTTTACTTCACTTGGGGTTTGTGTGAATTCCTTGTTTGTGTAGTTCAGCCCTAGAAAGGGACATTACATCCTAACGAAACTATTGTGGATTTTGATGCACTCAAGTTAGCATTCTTGAAAGAGTTTCATATCTCGAGTTTGAGTAGGAAAGCATTAATGTTTTGAAGCAAATTAAGCAAGACTTGACAAAGAGTGTGCGTGCATATGATGCGCATTTCAAGACCACGTGTTGAAGGTCTCCTATGAGATTCATCCATTGCAACATATGTAGTGGTTTGTGAGATGCCTCTTGTCCAAAGGCAATTGGCTATGAGGAACTTCAAAGATGTGCGTGAGGCTCTAAGTGCAGCTTTGTCTGTGGAAGTAGTTGGAAGTTTTGAAATTAGAGTTAGCCCATTCTTAGAAGCGCAAAATTTCCTTGATGGCTAGCTAGTTGAAGAAGTTAGCAACTTCTAGTGGACAGTGCCGCACAGATGTGGAGAAGACATTGATCACGCAATGTAACATGACACACGAGGGGTGAGTGCGTTCGACGCAAATTTAGTGTTACTAGATGCGAGGTTTGTCGGAGGACCATGTGACACGAGATTTCCTGTAGTGTAACAAGCAAACAAAGTAAATATCACTCAAAGGTGCAAAATGTGTAAGGATGATACACCGATCAATGGATTGCAAAACCATCGAGGAATGCGTTAATCCTGCTGACCAAGAAGCAAGGCATATGAATTCTCTTGCATATTCACCACAATGCTAGGGTTATGGTGGGAGGTTTGTTGGCAGCAGGCGTGGTAGAAGTGGTGGACTGTTCTAGTGAGTGTCTTTATAAGTGTGGGGCCCCAAATCATTAGCACCGATATTGTTTTGAGTTTCCTACTTGTGCACACTATGGAGAATGGGACAAGTTGGAAGAATGTCCATACTTGGTAAAGAAGATCAAGGAGAGTGAAAAAGCAAGGGCTGCGAGTTTTGTCAAATTGGCTCAACAAGGAGAAATTTGGAAGTGCAAAGAGGTTCCACAAGAAGGTGGTGATAAGGAAAAAGTGAATATAATGACTTGGAGTTTGGTGAATACTCAAGCTAATACTGCTCCACCTACGTAGTAAGTGGATATTGCAACATACAAGGCTATGTTAACTGTAAGAAATGATTGGGAATTTGCGAGGGGAAGTGCAAGCTGCATGAATTGAAGGCAAAGATGAGGGAGCAGCAATAGAAAGGCCCAACTTCAAAGGAGGTAGTCGAGTTGAGAAAGATGTTTGCGATCATGAAACGCGATGGAGTCTTGCCCTTGTTGACGCCAACAAACTTTGAGGGCCACGCAATTGGATGGTGTGGTTAGTTTATGGGACTTGTGCATAGTAAAACATAAAGGGTACGATAAGGAGTTGATGTCGAAGTGCAAACTAATGGATGGGGTATGGAGAATGTGATGATGGATATCAACGAAAAAGTGAAAATCTTGACAAAAGATGCATGGAGAAGATTGGGAAGTCCCGCACTTGAGCGTACTTCTAGTTTGTTAATCATGGTCAATAAGACCAAGGCTCGACCAATTAGGCTTTTGCGAGATGCTGCAATTGGATATCATAGAGTGAAGTTTTCCACATACTTTGAAGTAATAGAAATTATGAGGACACTTATCCTTCAAGATGGGATGTCCCTAGTGTTATGATAACCATGTAGACATGAGGTTCGAAAAGAGAATTATGGGTTTTGATAGTAATGGCCAAAGAGTAGTCATTCCATTGGATGATTTGATGGGAGCCCCCATGTGGAAAGTGTGGACATGGAAGAAGAGATCAACAATATCTACAGGTGATTGCACAAGCTAGGGAGTACTTACACCCACAAGATGGCAAAGTTGATTCGAATAGTAGTGAGTAGGTGTCCGATACTACCAGTGTTGCTTGTGAAAGATGGGTAATGGAAGAATATGAGGTAAGTAGTAGGAAATGCATAAGTGTATTGAAGTGGCACATAAAACAAGAAAAACCAGTTAGAGGGGCTTGGTGCACAAAAATGGGGCTACACAAAAAGGCACCACAAAGTGGGTTCCGAAGTAATGCCACAAATTCAGTGTGTGATGAGGGTTGGCGGGGGTCGATTAGAGAAGTCGTTTCTGTTTGATCGTTGCTTGTGTGTTAAGGCATATATGACTGATCTAGAGGCATGTCTGCCCAAAGAAGATGATACAATCCGTGATATAGCTTCTTGGTAGATGACGCATAAACCATATTTGCTAAGATGGGTGCAAATTAAGGAGGAAATGTGCACTAGGTTTGAGAGAAGCTATGTCAAAAAGGGCTAGCAATTTATGCAGTTATATTAATCCCGGTGATCATTTGATGGATTGTAAAAAGGTTTGGAATCTAAGTGAGTTCTTGCTACCATTGTGGTTATGAGTCCATGCGTTGTATGGGACGTTGAGGACTTGGACTTGAGCATGGTATTTGCGGAGTGAGATCAAAAGAGAGATTGCTGATTGGTAGGCAGCAGCCAAGGAGGATTTTGTAAAGACATTTAGTATTGGCACAAAAGGACATGAGTTAGGTGAGCCACTAGGTATGGTTATGGATGCAATCTTCCATAAAGATGCACAATGGAAAGATAGGCCAAGGAAGATTCATGACGATGAGGACTACTTAGTGGATAAGTTATTTGCATTGGAAGGACGGGTTAGTGACTTAGTGTTGGGGAGCTTCCGCCTCCTAACCTAAGTTTGATCTGAAAGATGTCCGTCGAGTTGAGGGACCAAAGAAGGTTGTTATGGAAGATAAACTTGTGAATATAGAGACCAGCGAAGAAGAGAAAATAATGGAACTGATGCAAAAAGACCCTACGAAGTACTCTAATTAGCCATTGCACATAATAGAAGTGAATATTGGCATTGAGGAAGAACGAAACATGGCTAGCTTAGGTGATTATTAGGGTGATGTGGGGTTCACTCACCTCGCAGAACTAGTAAGGAGCAAATAGACTTATTCACAAAGAGCTATCAAGACATTAAGGGTTTGCACCCAAGTCTATGGAAGATGCACATCAAATTGGAGGAAGGAGTAAGTCTTGTGAAGAAGAGACCTCACATAATGAATCTGAATTTGTGCACCAAAGTCAAGGAGGAATTGACAAAATGCTTGATGCTGGTGTGATTTTCCCTATTCAAGAGTTAGATTGGTTGAGCCCTATGGCCATAAACATCAAAAAAGGGCAACTTAGTTTGCATCTGTGGATTATAGGATGCTCAATGATGCATAGGTTTCATGTGTTCAAGATCCACTCTCAACTCCATTCGCAGAGGTGTTGGAAGGAGTCGCGGGATGTGAAATTTATTCCTTCGTTGATGGGTTCTTTGGATATCGTCAAGGGAAGATCACAAAGAGGACAAGTCAAAGACTACTTTTGCGACAAAATGGGGGTCTTTTGCATACATATGATGCCTTTTAGACCGAAGAATGCACTTGCTTTACTTTCGCAGATCGTAGTGGAGGCATTCAAATAATTTATTCATTAGTTTTTGGAAGTATACTTGGATGATTGGAAGGTGTATGGTTTGGTTGAGGAACTTCACGAGAATTTTCTCCCGATGTTTGAGCGATGCATCTAATTGCGTATTACTAGAAGTTCATAAGGAATTATGTGCACATTAACGGGCCGCTAGAGGAATTCTCGAAGAAAGGACCATTTAGATGGACATATTTGTAGAGGCAGGACTTTTGATACTTTGAAGGGGAAATCAACCAGATGCCAATCCTGCAGCTTCTAGATTGGACAAAGCTGGTTCTTGTACATGCGAGATGTGTCGGGGGCAGCAATTGGGGTGATTCTAATGTAGGTAGGGGAAGGAAAATCCACCACCTAATTTATTTTGCGCATAGGAAGCCGTCAAATGCAGAAAAGAACTACAAGATGATGGAGCGAGAAGCGTTGGGAATGGTGTACGTGCTACAAAAAATTTGGGCAGTATCTTTTGGCTACTCCATTTGTGTTTTTCACTAAAAGTCATGAAGCTTTGAAGTACTTAGTTAATAAGCTAGTGTTGCATGGGCAAATATGCTTTGATGGATGGCTTGTTCTAGGAGTTTTAGTTTTCTTTGTGAAGCTAAGAAGGTAGCACGCATGACCCAATCACTTGTTGATCGTAAACTTCTACTTTGGAAATCCACAAGACCACAAAATGTTGTTTCTACTTCCAATTATTGAAAATGATAGAAATTGAAAGCTAGTGAATGAATCTTAGTGCTTAGAACTACTTACAGCAAATTAGAATGAACAACTCAATGCAAACACAAGATTTTTATCCTGAAACCCCCAATTTGAGGGAAAACTAATCGGGAAGGGCAATTGATCTTTCTTCCCACTTATATATTGGCCAATTTAATCAATTACAGATTACAAGAAGCTGAAGGAAGACAACAATGTTACTTCCACCCTCTATACTTGCTTGCTCTGCACTTTCACCTTGCTTCTACAATTCAATTCCAACACCAAAGTCTTCTTGCTCACTTCTCCCATGAATCAATGATGAATTCCACTTGTTCTCTTGCTTAAATAGCTTGCTCCCCATGTCCTCCCGTGCACTGGAGAATGGGAAGAGACATCCAAGGAAGAGACACGATCAAAATGTTTGAAATCCGTGACTGTTCGTGGCTTTATTTATTTTTGTTTCATTAGTGATTGGACCGCGGTTAATGTAGATCAGCGATTCTGCAAGCGCTGCGGAGGTTACATAACCACCGGTTTGTGCGGAGAGGGGCAATTACGCGAACCGCTTACTCCACACGTGAGTGGCGGTTATGTAACTTAACAATCTTCTCTTCTTTTTGATTGATTTTTCTTCTGGTTTTGGTTGCTTTGATGAAGTGGTGTTTCTTTAGATCCTGTGGATCACTTGTTATGAACTAATACCGTAGAATTTGTGCGACCTAGAGAGGATTCAATCGATGCCAAATTGTTTCGAATGTTGGGTGCATCGAGAGGAGATTGCGAAGATTGCAATATTTCTAACTTCGTGGGATGGTGTTTGAAGGGTGGACCGTTGTGTAGAAAAAGTAGTTGGTATCAAGGCTTCCCCTTACCGATTGATTAGAGGGGAGTTGCATAAGATGGATTGTGACGATGTTTTGCGTAGGTGTGTCATGGAGCGCAAATGCAAGCAAGTATTGTGAGTGTCATGAAGGAATTCATAGGTGGCATTGTGTAGGAGATGCTTTATGCCATGCAAAATATTGCTTGTAGGGTTATGTTGGCCTATAGTTTTCAAGGTCCTGCAATTGTGCAAGAACCATTTGATAAGTGGGCTATATATTTAGTGGGGCCTATCAACCAACCCACTCATAGGACAAGTGCAAGAGTGTATAATCACAACAATGGATTTTTGATAAGATGGGTAGAAGCTACACTAACAAGAGATCGCACACCGCCATGACAAAAAGATTATCAGGAGGATATCAATACAAGGTATGGGTTCTTGTTGAATTTAACAAGTGATCGAGGGACTCATTTCCTTGCAGAAATGGTGCACATATTTTTGGAGGAGTTTATGATTGCATATCACAAGACCACACCCTACCTTCCTCAAGAAATGAAAAGTAGAAGTTTTCAACAAGATATTGGGGATGATGTTGACAAAGGTTTGTGATGTTGGACACACAGATTGGTATGATTGAGTGTCGGTAGTACTATGGGCATATAGAACCTCCTACAAGTGGTAAACAAAGTACACACCATTTCAATTTGTAGATGGAAGGGAAATTGTGCTACTAGTGAAGTTTCTAGTTCCAACCTTGCATATTGCTGCCGCACAAGTAATTTGGGAGAGAGCGCAATTATCGATGAGCGATTGTATGAAAATTTGAAGCTAGATGAGAAGAGGTTGCTAACTTGTTGGAGGCAAGGAGTTGAAAAGAGCTGCCAAAAAGCATGGCATGATAAGCACACCAGGATCAAACTATACGAAGTTAGCAAGGTGTTGTTGTTTGATATGAGGTATGCACAACACTCTCAAAAATTGCGCATTCGATGGATGGTTCCTTTCATTATTCATCACATTTTGGATACTGGACTAGTAAGTTGAAGAAATTGAATGGAGAAATGCTACCTTGGTCATTTTAATGGTAGTAGACTTAAGCCCTACTATGATTGAGCTCACAAAAATTTGAAGACCAATAAGGCTGACAACCAATAAATGCCCAAATACAAATATTTAGGATTTTGTATTTGTTAGAAGAATTTTGTTTATCTTGTATTTTGCTTACGTAAATAAGTGAGTTTTACCCCATTGTATATTTAAAAATGCGAGAAAATATTTTAAAGAAAGATCACATCATGTCAACTTATGTCAAACACGAAATTCAAAAATAGTATTCTACGCAAGGAAGGCATATAGCTTAGGATGGACGAAGGATTGTTGCGTGAGTGCAAACTTTTTGCGCACGAGGGCGTAGCTCAATTTTGAGGAGAGATGAAGAGAAGAGTTTTGCAGAGGCTCAATTAAGTTTGTAAAATCAAGTCGGGTGAGTCGAGAGGGTGCAAAGTTGAATTACTCATGCTAGGCGTCTAAGTTTTGGGGTAACTTGGTTGACATTTTTGTGGAGCATCATGTAGAAAGAGATGGAGAGAGTTTGAAGATTCTTGCTCACGAGGAGAGAGAAAAGGAAGAAAAATCAAAGGGAAAAAGTAGAAAATTAAAAGAAACAATTAAAGTAGGGGTGACGCCATGAAAATTTGAAAGCAAAAAGAAAATTAGGGTTATGTAAGAGGATAATAGTGTCGGTGGGGAAATTGAATGCTATAAAGGCTATATAAAGAGAGTTTGTGCTCATATAGAGGACCATTTGTGCAATTAATCTATCATGAGAACAAGTCTTGTGGGATCAATAGGAGAAATTGCATTTGTAGAGAGAGCTTGCGGTAGGGTTTGAGGAGAAGGCACAAGAAAAACTGTAGGACCAAAAGCTTAGAAGGGGTTTTGCGTTAGTAACAGACAAATATTTTAACCACGGGCAAAAGGAAGCTAGCAAGCAAATTCCCAACCGTGGCTAAGCGAAGAAAAGGGGGCGAGAAGAATTTGAAGGTCATATAGGTGGAAGAAATGGGGTTTCCGCATGCCTTGGCTAGATACACCTAGTCTATGGCCGAGAGTTGCACATAGATGTTTTGATAGGGGGATGGATGCCTTGTGGGGAGAAAAGGACCCAATCATAGTTGCACAATATTTGAAAGATACAAAGGTATTCATCGTATGCGAAGCCCAAAGAATTGATTAAGTGGGCTTTGTCACAAACTTATGGAGAAAGGTTGTATTTTGCTAGAAGTATTATGAAGATTAATGATGCAAGCATTAATCGATGAGTGGATTGTCAAATGACAACGTGGGCGTGCACGAGGCATTTGATACCGTGGAAGATTAGAAGGCTACTCTTGCTTTGAGTGGAAGATTGAGAAAAGTGGTTATAACAAAGCATAAATAACATCGCACACAAGCCCGCTAAACTCTACATCCATTAAGGTCATCCACTTCACTAGAAATATTGGGGAAGAAAAGTTGCACGTAATTTTTTTGAAATATGTCGTAGAGGAGCTCATCGTTGATGTACATGAGGCACATGAAAAGGAAGGTCATTTAGATGCGGTGTTTATTTGATTTTGTTGAATACAAAAACTATGGGAAATTTGGAGACTTTTATGTTTATAGAGGTGTCAAGAGAAGGGACGGTTGGAAAAAGGTATGGGAACCATTAAAGCGAGAGGGTCTATAAGTGAAAGGCATAAAATAAAGATGTATGATTCATATAAGAATTTAGTTTATATTTTTGTTTAGAGAAGAGGATTACAAAAGAGCTAGTGGTAGAGTACAAAGGACAATATAGAATTTCACATCACGCCACACAATATCCCGACAAGAATCAAAATGCAAGAAGGCCATTGGATAGAGTGGATGAGTTTCTATATGTAGTAATGACCAAATACTTGGAGCGTGCCTTGGACAAGATAAAGGGATACAACGCAAATTTGTGGATGCCACCAAGTTGGATGAGGATTGAGAATTTTTACAAAGAGGATTTTGGACCAAGACCGGAAGGAAGTCTCGGAAGATGAAGAATTCAATGTGATGATAAACAATGAGTTGTGTGATGTGAATCATAAAGCCCAAGTATATGAAGGATAAGCCAAAGATACTTGTGGGAAACGCAAAGGAGGAGGCCGAAGATGGGGTTTACACCTTGAAACAAAATGGAAAGGGGAGAGAAAGCGCCAATGAGACACACAAAAAGTCACCCAAGATGCATACCTAACACATGTAGAAAGAAGATAAGAAGAAAGGAGAGAAGGACACATGAACAAACAAGAAGGGAAAAAGAAAAAAAAGAAGAAAAAGGAGAAAAGGATGTTGAAGGACTAGAAAAAGGATTTCAAAAAGCGAGTCCTCAAGTGTGAGAGGAGATGATGAATCATACAAAATGGATGAAATGTTATTTGGGGAAGAAGATACTAAACATAGCCATGAAACAAAGAAGCCCAAATTTGTGTAATGTCCCCAATGGGATAAATTCTGACCCCAAAAGGAACAGCCACAAATCTGATCTCTAACAACAAATTATAGAATAAATACTTAACACAATTACTGCAGATCTGAATTTATTATGAAAAGTGCGACTTGCTCTAGGAGTTATTCCATAAATTTGACATAAACTAGCTCAACTACTTGTCCAAATCAATCATAATTTTTATATATGCAAGAACATCAAGAAAATACCACTTTTCTGATCAATAAGAGGGCTGAAATTTTATTATAAATCTGCAGATGAACAGCTTACAAAACTGGCTGAAGATGAAGTTTCCCAAGCCCAAAATATATATAAACTAGCTGATTTTGGCCTCTAAAAATATGACAAAGATGTTGGTGATGAGATCTGGGACAACCGTGCCCCGAGAGGAAACCCTTTGTAGAGGACAAGCTGTGACCTTGAACCACCCTTGTGTCTTCAAACCCTAGCTGGAAACAATATAAATTTGAAACTTTTCCGTTCAACACTGCTGGAATTCAGAAATAGAACTTGAAAATCAATGGAAACCCCTAAATAGAGTTTCCTCTCACAAAGGATGAAGAGTTTTCGTTCTTCAATCCTTGGCAATAGAGGGTTTTCATCCTCTAATGCATAAACAAAGGGTTTTCGTCCTTTGGAGTAAAATTGGAAAGCATGCAAGCTTAGACCAAATTTCAGAAAACGTAAGATGTCAAAAGATGCCTCTCTCCATGCATGGCGACTTGCTTTTATAAGTTGCCTTGGCATATTAGCCACCCAAAACAACCAATCAGCTCACTTTACCTCATTTAATGTTTTCCTCTTGTTTTATTTCATCCCCATATGGGTCGCATTTTTCCTCTAGGGAAAATAAAACATAAGGTAACTTTTTTCTTTTCTTTTTTATTTTGTCACTAATAATTAATTTAAGTGCTTATAATAAAATTTCATTATGCACTTTAAAATTAATTTATTAGGACTTAGTTTCCCTTTTTCTCATTTCCTTAGCTGTCGGGAAACAAAATTAGGCTAAGGGTGTTCAACCTCTGTTTTTGAGAAGGGGATATTACAATTTGTAAATCTAGAGGAAGAGGCAAAGGTGAAGGGAAAGACCTTTGAATATATAGAGAAGTCGGATGAGAGTCAAGACGAGCCGAACAACATAATCCTATGAACTCTCCATCTCATGCTAGTAAGTAGCAATCTGCTAGGAGAGTCTCATGCAAAAAGAGACTTTGAGGGTATATTGCAAGGATAAGGCCGAGTTTACATTTGGAAGTACCTACAATATGTGTAGGAAACATAGTTACTAGGTCCGGAAATCCGGATTTGTTTGGGAGGAAAAATATACAAAAATTCTGAATTTTTGGAAGTTCGAATGGTCCGAAATATATGAGTTGAATTTTATAAATATGAAAATTTGACAAATACAAAGAAAAACTTTAACAATGTAATGTAAAATATTATATTTTTTAATATGTATGGTTGATAGTTGACTGTTTTTTCCATAAAACTACATAAAATTTTAAATAATAAAAATATATTCTTTCCTAAATTAGGGCTGACCTGAATTGAATTTATGTGGGTCGAGTTGAAAATTTGGATCCAACCAAATTTTGTGCGGATTCAATTGGATTTGGTAACTATGCTAGGAAATATGTTGATACATGGTAGTGGGCAAGTTCTTGGTAATGCTACATATACGCAACCCACCCATGTTCACTAATGAACAAGAAGGGTGCGCACAATTCTAAAAGTGACCACCGATCAAATCCAAAGTAACTTAGATGCGAAAACATTGAAGACAAACTTGGTGCGAATTAGCTAACGAGGCCAAGCTCAAATCAAAGTTGGGGACAACATGTAGGAAGATAGGAGATATGATCAAGGAAGTTGAGGAGAGTTAGCCGGATGTTCGGAAGGAATTATTTCTAGAGGATATGACTCTAATAAATAAGGTGCAAGTAGTTGTCACTAGGTTGGTACAAGGCTATAGAGTTCTAGAGTCCATTGAGGCACCTAGCTCCAACGCAGAAACAATCATGGCAATAAAAAAGGAGTTCTGAGGACTCCTCATAGTCTTGGAAGAAGAGGAAATAGCCATCGAAAAGCAAGTGTTGATGCTGAAATGGTATATAACGTGTTTGGTTGGGCGATCGAGTATTTAGATACCCGTTTTGCATAAGAGGCAATATAGAACAAAGCCCTATGGGATAAGGAGGGTTCTCGCTAATGAGGATGAAAACACAAAAAAATTGGCCAAAGTCTATTGTTCGGATAGACAACAAAGATAAGGGAGATGTTTTGGAAGTAATAGTGGATTATTCACCAAATGTTTGGCGGGGAAGGATAGATTAAAGAAGACAATAATGGCTTTGGATCAAGAGGGCAATAATATAGAGACCATTTTGGTGAATGAGTCTTTGAGTCTTGAAGATTTTTGAGAAGGTTGTGGACAAACCGAGGAGGAGGGAATATCCGAGGGGATTTTGGGGACTGAGCAACATTAAATGAGAACCGGGAGGTACTAGAGGTGCTTCTTACACAAAAACTCTATTGTTTGAGTCGACGAGTGCAAGAAACCGTCTCTGTGGACGAACTAGTAATTTTGTGTGGGGAGTTGTTGACCCCGATTTTGAAGCGCAACATCTAAGTTGGTATTCTTGTATAATGCAAGTGAGAGATGTCGCACAAGATTCCGATTAGCATGGAATGTATCGGATGAGGACATTGATAGTGCGATTATCTCGTGAAGTAGCGGATGATCGGGGATTTTGTAGGTGCCCAAGGAAGGAGTGAAAGTTCTAGAGATGGAGTATGCTTGCCAACCCAACAACAATGGGTGTCCAAGAATGCTCTAGAATGGAATATTTTCGTGCCATGTCGGTGGTACTTTGACTTCTATAAGCACCTGCAATTCTTTGTTGTTAAGGGCTATTGGGTGAACTTTTTGGGATTTTAAAATTTTGATAGTTTTGTGTCTTGTAATATTATTATATAGAAAGGGTTTTGGGCCAGAAATTATAATGGTAGAGCCTAGATTTAATCATGTATTGCTTGACCCTATGACCAGAGGTTGTAATGTCTATTGATCAAATATAATGGAATCTTCCTGTAGTTAGGCAGTATTTAGGATTTAAATGCATTTGTTGCATGGAATTTGTGAATGTTAGATGTAGGTCTTGTTCAATTGTCTTGTATTTTAGGCTCATGCACTAGGATCGTGTCTGATCCTTGCAATTCCCTCTATAATGAGGTGCTTAGTGTACTTTGTGCACGTAGGATCTGTTTTTTAATTCACATAGGTTCCACGACTAACATAAGGTATAGGTTTTGTGACAGCCCAGTGAAGACGCACTTGATGGAGATTCAATACTGGTACAAGTTCTAGATCTGACAGTGCAAAGCGAAGAGTGAGACAAAAGGCTTTAATAAATTGTGGACCTAGAAATTTGTCCAAGTTTTTTGAATGTATTTTTTGTGTAGGGAGTGTTAGGAAAATAACACAAAAGGTTATTAGGTTAGGTCATGTGACCTCACATATTATGTTCTTGTTATACTGAATATATGCTTCTTATATAAACAATTTTTTTTTTACAACAAAGGTCTAGACTCTATACTAAAGAATCGAAATGTACATGGATAAAGACAAGAAAGCTGACACTTTTCCCAAGACAACCATAAGTGCAACTAAATCAGAATATTCTCTAGGGTCAAATTGCTTAGCTTCCTTTAAGCAAAATCTGCCCTTTTGCTAGGAGTTGCATTCTGACGTCACGCTTCCGAGCATACCAAAATTCTTCCAAATTACCCACTTCCTCTCTGAATACATAATTGCATCCGAGTTTTCATAGAATAAATAAGCAACAACCCTTATACAATGCCATATATTGCTGAATGGACCTCGAATAAGAATGTTGGAGTCTCTTAGCAAGGCTGCCCTCTAATGAAGATGTCAATGGAACATTATTGATATTGTTGTCTAAACTTCCCTCCAGCAGGCTTTCGCAAATGAGCACTCTCACAATAGGTGTTTAACACTTTCTAATTTAGAATGATAGGGTCACAACCCATTTGAGAGGCCTCTTTTTGATAATCGAGCTTTTGTTGGCAGCCCCTCATTTATTACAAGCCACATAAACACACCCTTAATTTATAAGATACTTTAATTGTCCAAACACTATGCAATCTACGTACCCATAAGGACTCAACATCGGAAGCAATCCATCTTGGATTAAGAACAGGTGCTAGAGGACATTTTTGGTGTAGCAACTGATAGAACCGATGTGCATCATACTGATAAATAGGATGTCCAGATATGCATCACCAATCCCTCTAGATGAGACCTTTCGAGTTCAAGTGTAACTTAAAGAAATCTTCTTGCGGGATAAGGTTTTGAATATCTTTAATGGCTAGTCAATCTGCATTGGATAATGCAAATTCTCTTCTTCAGAGTTCTCCAATTCTTCCATCTTGTGCATTGGCCTCCCATATATCCTTCCATACAAAGATTCCTTTTTTGCTAATCCTGCAAGCATGGAAGCATGGGATAGTAGTAGTGGAGGTGTCATGTAGTTTCCATTTCCAAATTGGCCTTTTGGCCAAGTCCCATACTGTTTGAGCCCTAGATAACTTCCACATGAGCAACCGTGCAACTTTTTTTCAAGCATTCCAGATACTTTAAAGAACAAAGGATCCATGAATCTTAAAATTCTCAGAATCCGCAAGAATATCACAAAGACCGAATTGACCTCGATCTTGCCCAAGTGTTGGCTTGAGAGTATTCCATGTCTCATAAGAATTTTCTAAGCGAAGATCCTTCCAAACATTGAGGTATCCATTTCATTACCAATATGTATCCTTAACTTACAATAGCTCTTAATTCTAAACCTCCTTTTTCCTTGGGAATTATGCAAGCAAACCATGACACCATAGGTAGGCCTCTAAGCACCACCATACTTTGCCGAAAGAAAAGTTTGTAGAATCTTTTGAAGTTGGAGAAGTTGAGCTTTGGAGGAAGCCAACATGAGACATAATAGGTATGTGATGTTTAAAAGATTTTGGTCAACATTGGTAGCTTGCTTTAAAAAGAGAGGTCCTTATTTTGCCATAGACGAAGCTTAGCCTGGAATTTCTGCAAAACCCAATCCCACACACACTAGAGAAAGGTCCAACCCAAAAGGATTGCTTAAATGTCCGACAATGACCCCAGGTCGGACAAATGTAATGTCCCCTTCTTGGGACATTGTTGAAACTGAAGACCTGAAGACCCTCAACCTATTCTCTCTTTTCATGGGTTTGAGGATTGAGCTTGAAGATGGTCCTAAGATGTCTGTTGTCTATTTTATAACCCCCTTGGCATGCCTTGCTCTACAAGGTGGGCTCTCCAAGTTAGTTTAAATGTGCACATAGGATAGTTGCTTTTATTATTTAATTAAAAAGAATAAAGTGCACATAGTCTTAGTTTATTAAATATTTTTATAATGAGAGTTTATGTTTTCCCTCCAAAAGGAAAGTTTGGTCATTGGATGTTGCACCCCTTAAGTCTATAAAAGGAGGTCGCATTTCCTTTAGGGGTTATGTTGATTGATCTTTTGAATTTACTCCATGTTTGGAGAAAAAGGATGTATGCCCTATGTTGCTAATTGCTCTCTCTTTCATTGTTGAAGATCTTATTTGCAAATTCATTGCTGCTGGTTTTGAATATATTTGTGCATGATTAAACCCTCCTAAGCTTGGCGACTTGATATAGAGTGTGGCACATTTATTTGTGGGAGAAATCTGCATGTTTATTACTCATTTTTGAAGTAATCCTTGAAGGGTTTGGGCTCTTTTTATGTTGCTGTTCACTGCTGCTATTTATTGACTATGACGACTTAGATTGGAGACTATTTTAGCATGTTTTGATAACATATGAGCTAAATCTGAAATCTGCTGTGTGTTAGCATTTATTTCAAAGCAAGGGGCAGTTATTTTGGTGTGATTGGAAGCTAGTAAAGCATTGGAAATATTTTATTTATTTTCCTCTAACCCTAGCGACTTGGTTTCAGATTTTTGGGGCTGTTTTGAGGGGGTTTTAATGCTCAGAAAATTAAGATTTATAGTGCATTGGAAAGCTCTTAATTTTTAGTTTATTATGCACTTTATTTCGTGGCAAAATATGAAGTATTGAGTGAGATATTAATTTTTGAAGTTTCAGTTGTTCTGGGTGCCATATTTATTTATTATCTGCTGTTATAAAATCAGATCTGGAAAAGATTGGGTTTCCAATTGGTTCTCCCATCTAACCCACTACCTTGGCTTATTCCAACCCCATTTTGGGTTGTAATAATGCTGACATTGGGTTATTTGAGGTAGATCTAAAAGGATCTCATCCCTCTAGTTCGATTTGGGTTAAAGAGTGTTGCAGATTTCTAATATTCCCTAAAGGGGATATTACACAAAAGACCATTATGATGGGATCCCCAAAGGATGAGTATCTAAACCAACAAGCCAATACTCCATCTTATGGTGATTGACAATGGCACCAGATAAATTGCAAAAGTGTACAAGCATTCCATTGCTCCATATGGAACTCGGCGTTGTTGAATAGAAAGGAGCGAATCATTAGAAAAGTGATTATTTAGCATCTGTGAGCTATTAGGTAAGTAAATGCTATTTACTCGACCTCACATATTAGGTTAGTAGTTAGGTGGTAATTGTTATTATAATCACCTAAAAAAAATTAAAAAACAAAGGTGTTCTAGTTGATCATTTGTGCACTAACGATTTTTCTCTTTTTATGTTTTTTTCCTTATAATTTCATGTAGTTCTTGGTCATGTTTCGTGGCTTGAGAAGGTGATGCTTTGGCTCCATATAACTAATTAAATTAAGAATAAATTTCATAGTTATCCATCAAAATCTCTTAGGATATAGCCATACTACCCCAAGCCGGATATGCCTTTTCAATGCATCTTGGAATTGCTTCTATGATTCTAAAAATCCTCATTGTATACACACACCCTCCAACAGACTCGGAAGTTTTTTCTTAAAGTCCCGTTGGAGCTCAAAATTGCACATGCACCCGAATTAGGAAGATTCAAGGCTTTAAGGCAACATGGGATTGTCTCCAAGTTGTGGGACTTGTGCTTGAGACAAACCTCCGAGAGAAGGTTGGCTTCCTCTACCTATTCCTAATGCTAAAACTACTCCTAATGAAGGAAATGAAGCTATGTAATCCTATTCTAACAATTCAAGGGACCAAAAGAAGAGAAAAATGCATGTAAAGGGAAATCCTTAGCTAACAAAGCCGATAGCACCAAAAAGAGGAGGGGAAAGACACTCTCATATGAGTGAAAATGGGAGAAAATGAAGGAGGAGAGGGCAGACTTGAGTGCCACAGTCCAATACAACATTCAAATTCATTTTCATGGAACACAATAGAAATAAAACCTTGCAAAGAGAGAAAACATGCACAACACACCAAAACTGCAATAGAGGCAAGAAAATGTAATAAACACAGGATATGGCAGAGAATAGCCACAAAACACAAATTTTATTGCTTCAAGAGGATGCACAATCCATTACTGATGGGGGAGTAAAAATCACCTGCGAGAGGTCCAAATTTGAGGCCTACAACTCAAAACACTAATGTACTACTTTGAATAATTCCCTTGCATTCCAAGAGGGTCCACCCTTACAAATGGGCATCATTTTACAATATATAGAGAAATCGGGAGAGAGAGGAGGGAAAAGAGAAGGAAACTGGGATTCAGGCTCCAACCACCAACAAGATGCATTAAATACCTACAAAACAACATGGGAACTCAGTCAAAATCCATTTCCCCACATCAGGTTGCTTGTAGAAGAAGAAAAGAGACCATGCTTCATTAAATCGAGTGGTTTAGTTGCTTGTAGTTGCAAATCAATGGCTAATCAAGTTTTCCCTTTTTACCCAACAAATCTCACCAAAATCTGATTTTCATGACCCCAAAGTATAGTGACATCAAGACTTTTCCAACGGGACTAACCACGCTTGATTTGGAGCTCGAGTCGAAAGATATGATCGTTTGAAGATTTGTAGTGCGGGAGGGCACGAATGATATGTGGCATCCAGTGATTGGGTCGTGGGGATTTGAGGGTTGATTGCAGTACCTTATAGCTGCCACGTGTCATGTCTTCATTTGCGTTGTGGGGATCGGGTCATAGTTGGCAACTTGCTTTATTCGCATTTGCAAAAGGCAAATTAAATCCCGGTTCCTAGAGTTGGACATGTGTCATGCTAGGATTGGCGCGGGGATGGAAGCTTTGAGGTGCATGCATGGAAGGCTGGGGTGGAAGAGAAAGGTTACAAAAGAATGCAACAATGCAGAGGAAGTCCGCAAGCATGTGAGGGAAAGCGCAGAGCTTGGGAAAGGAGTGCATGCTTGCAGAGCATGCAAAAGTGCAAAGGAGGCCCGAAGACCCGCGAGGAAAGACCATGAGCGCGTGCGAGGGAAGTGCGGAAGCTCGGTACATAGAAGCAAGTGCACAAAGGAAAACAAGCAAATGGAACAAACTTGTACGAGGGCAATGAAGGAATGCACGCACGAAGGGAACATGTGCAGAAGAAGGCGAGGGGCTGGAGAAGCAAGGAAAGCACGCGGGAGCGCGTGAGAAACTGCCACCATTGAAACTACACCAAAAGAGAAGATCAGCAGCACATGCAGCCTCAAAGCATGGTGCCAAAGACAATAAAACTACAAGTTGCAAAAAATAGCCAAGGGAGTCATTTTGGACAATAAGTCCTATTATTACCATTCTGTAACAATTTCCATGATATTCAGGCAGTGCAATAGCATTTTAATGCATAATTCAATTCAAACTATCATTAGTAGTAGCTAGTCCATTGGCTTCTTGAAGAGAATGTTGACATGGCAAGAAATGAACTGAATTACCGGTTCTTTAGGCTATCAAGTTTTGTAAACTGATTATGTTGGATACATATAAAGCAGAGGGTGGGCAATTGTTTTTCTATAGTCCCATGGTTCCTAGTATTTAACAATCTTCTTGATAATCAGGCAGTACAACAGTATGTTAATGCATAATTTAATTTAAACATTGCTAATAGTAGCCTGCCCATTGCACCTTCGTCAGAAAGTTGGCATGACAGTTTTGTAAACTGATTGTTCTGGTAAGACAAGCTGCAAAAACTGTCAATAATTGCTTTTCTTTTTATGACTCTAATTTGGTTTTCTCAAATCTCTTATTTTTCAACTTTGGGATAGCTGGAGTTGTTTAACTGTTAGTTATTTCTTGTATAAATATAAACAGGGTGTTGACATGTTTGGAGAACGTATTGGATTTTTAAAATTCAAGGCTGAGGTGGTGGATAATGCAACAGGATCAAAGGTATTGTATAAGGTTGTTGTAAGGAATTTGAATATATATATATATATATATATATATATATATGTATCTCCTGTATGGTTACTGACATAAGGGCCAAAATCATTTTTCCTGTTTTATTCTTTTGTCAATTTGTTTTGACTATATAGTTCAGCATACTCTAATCATCAATATTCCAAATTCAAAAGAAATTCCAGTAGAAATTCTAGTTGACAGCCTTACTAATGATATTTATGGATATGTTTATAGGAGAAAATTACTATTTATCTGCATGATGGCCCTTTTTGTACATTAAATAAATTTTGTAGAATGCAAAAGTGTGATTTAGTCTATGTTACCAACATATGCAGTTAATAACCATGCATGGCTTTTTTTGGGATACAAGCATGTCTAATTCTTTGATTTTAGCAGTCCTTGTGTTTGAATATATTTTCTTCATCTTTAGTTTCGACCATGTTGTCTGGTAATAAATCTAGACATTCCTTGTCCTTGTGATTGCTTGGACCACATTTAGTGAACTGTTTTTTTACTTATCTTTGTAATGTCTCTGGCAAAGTGTCCCCCTTTGTTCAATTGTCTACATTGTGCTATTGGTAGCCCCTTCTTGTCTCTTTGTACCAGCAACAAAGTGCTCTTGCTGCTGTTGTTCAAGCTTTCATTTCTTTGATTCTTGCATCCAATATTCGTTGGTATTGGTTCTGTCAGTAATGTTTATTTCTCTTGCCTTGATTTGGTCTTGAAATTGAATGAGCATTCCTTAGCGTCGTGAGCATTTAGATCACAAATGGTACACAATTTCATAGGACATTGCTTCTCTGTATGTCCTCCTGTTCAACACTTTAGAGTCTAGACACCACATGTTCAGTTTATCTACTTTGTACTTCTCTATTTTCACGACTTTGTTAATATCTTTGTGATAATTTTCAGGCTTGATGCATCTTCTTTTTCATCAAATAGATAATTTTATTGCAAGTATTGTTTCTGCACTACATCCAACATTCCGTCATGTGTCTTGAGACCTTTGATGTCCCATTTACTGGTAAAATTTCTTCAAAACTACTTCTGAGCCCATTTATATCGTATTGTTGTTCGAGTTTGTCACGGACATAGGTTTTTCCAACATCTGACCAAATTTAGCATCCTTCTGTTATAATCTTTTATGCACGGGGCTTTTTTCATTCTTTAAGCTAGCTAGCTCATTATATATTTAGGCATCTGTTTGCCATATTTAGGCATCTGTTTGCCATATTTTGAATTCCTTATTGAATCTGCTCTTCACCATCATTTGTGTTTAGTTTTTCTCGTCGTATAGCCGGTCCAAAAGTTTTTATCATCTCTTTCATTATATAAAATTCCCAAATCAGTAAATGTTTCACCATCAAATCTGGCTGTTTTGACATGAGAGAATGCTTAGGTTCCATCTTTCTTTTCTGTGGTCATCCTTGACATTCAGGACAGTCCTTTTCTTGAGTCAGCTCCTCGTCCTTCCTGGTAACCTGATTTATCTCTGGTCTAGTCAAGAATATCACGATACCCTTCTCCTTTACTAGAATATCAGAAATTGGAATCTAACTGATGTCTGTATCATGTGGGTAAATCTTTCTCATCAAGTTTAGGGATCTTTGCACTTCTCTTTCACTATTGCCTCTTTGTTTACTTTTTTGGTAAGGAGTATGTCCATTAATCTGTTCCTCTAATGTGTTATGGAGGAATACAGACATAAACTGATCTACGGCACTCATTTATTGCTGTGTTGAGTTCACAAATGTAAAGCTGCTTTGGGGTCATTGTGGTCTAATGACAGAGTAATTAAATACAGCTATCCACCATATGCATCCATCTTGAGCAGACATATAAGACATGAATATAAAGTAGAATGTGTTGATTGGAAATAAGAGTGAAATGTCAATATATACAAGCCGATAGTCTTGACATAGTTAGTGTATTCATATGAACCTGTACGAAGTTTAGTTCGATACAAACTTTTGAGAGGTAACGAATTTGTTCAGTGTATTTGTTTTTTTGATTTTAGAAAAATGGATAAAACTAAAATAAAAACCCTAAATGCGTCTGCTGCGTGAGGTAGAAAAGATTGCAAAGTTTAAATGAGAGTGGTGAAAGATAAGAGGACATGCAAAAGGAGAAGAAAAACTATGTGAAAGGTAGAAGGAAAATGCCAAATGCAAATAGGAAGCCATTCGATGTGGATAGAGCATTGAAGGTTGAGCAGATTGTCACTTGTGCGTCGCCATTGAAGAAAAGCCATGCAAATGACAGAAGGAAAATGCCAAATGCGAGCTCGAAGCCATTTGATTTTGATAGAACATTGAAGGCCAAGAAGATTGTTACTTGTGCATTGCCATGTAGGCCGAGCATACTATCACTTGTGCGGTCGCCATTGAGGCCGAGTAGATTGCCACATGTGTCGTTGCCATTGAGGCTGAGCAGATTGTCATTTGTGCCATCGCCATTGTCGTCGAGCTGACTGTTATTCATCCAATCGTGAGTCATTTCAGACTATTCAGGTGCTTTCGTTGTGCCACGATCACCATCATGTGAGTTCTATAACCGAAATTAACAGTTTTGTATTGTTTGTTTTTGGGAGGCATTGTATTAGTTAAATAGTTATGTAATTAGGTTTAGGTTAGTTCATGTTTAGTATTTAGGTTAAATTTAATGTGTTTTAATTTAATTATTGAAATTTCTATTAAATACAAACTTTATATAATTACAAATTATTAAGTTTTAATAGTTTGTATATATGTTAAGGTTGTATTTACTTCAGTATTTTAAAGTTAATTTAAATTTTAGGATTAAATTTTAAAAGTTGTATTTACTATTTTTTTATAAGTTATACAAATTTTAAATTAAGTGATTGAGGTAACTAAGTTTTATTTTAATTTTTAAATCAATACTATAAATTGTTCAAAGATGTGAACAAAGAAAGAATAAAGAGAAACCGGAATGCACACTTTGGAGTTTGTGTCCGTCATTTTATTATGCTAGAAGTAGTTACAATATAGTTGAGGAGGTTACAACTGAACATTAGTTTGTAGATAACTAATAGTTTGTTAAGTATTAACTAATATACCTGATATATTTTAATACCCTACCTTAATGACTAAACCAAAGGCAACATGTTTGTCCTGAAATTTTACAAATACAATGAAACCAAGAAGTTTAGTCATTAAATCTACAGACTGCTTCTTAGATATTATGTTGAAAGTTGTAGTAGTCCTCAAATGTTTTGCTGTTGTCCAATGTAGGAGCTTCGGTGTAGACAAAGACTGAAAAAAACAACTAACAACAAAACAAAGATCGGGTTGTGTGGGCACAAGATATAGCATGTTGCCCACTAAGGGTTTTTTGAGTGATTCATTGGATGATGAATTATCATCAATGACTGAGAAGTTCAACCCAATCTTCCAAGTTATGAAATCAGAGTCTTGGAGATGATTGAATATAGTGTACCGGGATTGTGGAGCCTGCTTATAAGATATTACGTTGAAATTTGTACTCAAATGTTTTGCTGTTGTCTAATGTAGGAGCTCCGGTGTAGACAGAGACCGAAAAAGACAACTAATAACAAAACAAAGATCCGGTTGTGTGGGCATAAGTTTTAGCAGGTTGTCTACCAAGGGTTTGTTGAGTGATTCATTGGACAATAAGTCATCATCATTGACTGAGAAGTTCAATCCAATCTTCCAAGTTATGAAATCAGTCTTAGAGATGTTGATTGAATATAGTGTACTGGGCTTGTGGAGCCTGCTTGAGTCTGTGCAGATACACAATCAATCTGCAATCTCGATGATTGTTTTTATGTACCTGAAAACCTTTAGGAAACATCATATAGACCTCCTTATCTGAAACATTATTCAAGAAAACACTTTGAGATACCCTCCAAACAAATTGAGCTGCTATTGAGAGAAACAACTGAGTGACCATTAATGTTAGAAGATGTGAACAAAGAAAGAATGAAGAGAAATCAGAATGCACACTTTGGAGTTTGTCTCTGTCATTTTATTATGCTTAAAGTAGTTACAATATAGTTGAGGAGGTTACAACCAAACATTAGTTAGTAGATAACTAATAGTTTGTTAAGTATTAACTAATATACCTAACATCTTTGGATGTAAATTAATATTTTGTTAGTATGTAAAAATGTTAAACTATAACATTTGGAGTTTCGAGGGAAGTTGGATAGTAAAAGGCAAGAAACGTTGTTCAAGATGTCTAGTAGCGGATGTCCCTTGGAGATGATATATGTTGTTTACATAGATGACAAAAAAATGAGACACACCTTGTGCAATGATATTGCTGCCAGCTATGCAAAATATAGGTCTCTTCCACTATAAATTAAGGAAGAAATGTCTCTCACAAATTTCATGCAGCTAAAGAGAAATAAAGAGGGACCAAGAGCTGATCCGAGGCCAAGGTCTGACCAGAGGGATCTTCAACAAGCTTTGGGGAAATTGGCATTATCTACATATGATGGATCTAACAAGAGTACAACTCGTGCTTGGATACAAAAGTTGGACACATACCTTTCTCTTCGGCCTATGATGGAAGATGAGGCCATCAAGTTTGCAACCCTTCACCTTGAGGGCACCGCACATGAGTGGTGGTACCATGGGTTGGTCACACAAGGGCACAATCTCATCAACTCTTATGATGAGTTCAATAGGAGGTTGATTGAGAGGTTTGATAGGACTGATCCAGAGATTCATTTCAGAGCATTAGCGCAGCTGAAGCAACACAATACTGTGGAGGATTATGTGGCTGAATTTCAAAAGTTGTCGTAATGGTTCCGGATGTAACCGAGAGGAGATTAGTGGTTTTGTTTGTTGAAGGGTTGGTTGATCCACTCAAGGGTTTAGTCAAAGCTTTCAACCTTGTCTTTCTTCAGGAAGCTATTAAGAAGGCATTAGATCTTGAGACAACAATGTCAAAAGCATATAGGACAACAAAGAACCACATCCTTTGGGCAGCCAAGGACAATGTCAACACCATATGGACAACAAAGGAAGCCATATCAGCAAGGGGTTTCCAACAAAAAGAGCTGCCAAAAGCAAGCAAAGAAATGGAAACTAGGAATGAGTTGAGGAAGAATTTGTGCTTCACATGCAAGGATCCATGGACATTGGGTCACCATTGTCTTGGCAAAGGACAAGTCCACTACATAGAAGTTATTTTTGATAGACAACCATAATTAGAAGAAGTTGAACCTGTGATGTCCCTAAGCGAGACACTTTAAAACAATTCCGGATTTCCCGAAACCCTACTTTTTATCCTTAGGGCAGAAGTAATGGAAAACTGATTTTCCATAAACCCTTATAAAAATACAACAATCTGGAAATTCTGGAAAAATACCCTTATAGATGAAGATACAAAATTCTGAAAATACCCTTTTATTCAAAGAAATCTGAATAATGCAAACCCAGATTTTTATTGCAAACCCTAGGGAAAAATACAAAATTTTTATAGGAAATGACAACTGTCTTCAAACCCTCATGGACAAAATACAGCAGTCTGATTTCTTTCCTTTATTTATGAAATATCAACAAAATAGAAATACCCGCAAGGGGCAAAGCATAGAGAAAGCCTCTTGGCACATGAATATGATGGAAAATAATTTTTACAACAAAAATCTGAATTTATTTCTATTTATTTTCCAGCTGAAAGTAAGCAATAAATACAACTAAACTGTATGAGAAAAAAAGAAGGTAAAGGTGTGATGTTCCTTTCTAGGGCTGAATCTGAAAATAAGGGTTTGGCCTCAAACCCAAATGCAAGAAATCAGATTTTTGGAACAACAGTCATCAAACCCTAGCAACAAACTGAAATCACACCCTTAGGGCATCAAAAACCAGCTGGAAATTAGTAAATAAACCCTCTAGGGCAGCGAACTGTAACAACACTTAAGGGCAACAATTCTCATGCAACAAGTTGAAAATGACAAAGAATGATTCCAAATATTTTAACCAATCATGAAGATATTATTCTAGCCAATATACTTCATAAATAAAGGAGAAACAAGTGATAAACCACAGTTGGAATTAATTAAATAACCAACAGAAGTACAACTCACAATAAGGGCTGAAAATGATGTTTCCAAACCCCAACAAATACCAATGAAGTGAGAAATCAGCCTTATAAATTAGGAGGAATCTGAATATCAACACAAAATGTCAATTGGTGCCCTAGAAGGCACTCAAACCCTTCTCCACCCAAGTCGCCACCCTAGGAGAGGGTGCCAAATTGATGTAGAAGACCTTGATATCTCTTTCTTCTTCAAGCCCTAGCTGCCAACTAGCAAGATAACCTTCTTTGAAGCCCTTGGAACCACCAATTGGAGAGTTTTCGTTCTCCAACCTTGAACAAGGAAGGGTTTTGTCTTCCTTGCTTGCCACACCAAAGGATTTTCGCCCTCTAGTGGAATGGAATAGAGCAATCAGCCCCAAAACCAAGTAGAATAAAATTATAATAAGGATGCATGCCCAAAATGAGCCTAAGCGACCCCTTTTATATCCTTTAGGTGGCGCCAAACCCCATGAGGAGTTTCCCCATGACCGACCTCATAAAGAAGCTTGCTTTATCTTTTAATTTTCCTTTTAATTCCTCCAACCCAACCGACCTGCCTCATAAAGGAAAACACTAAAAGAAAATGTAAATGCTCATGGAAAAGGACTAAAAACATCAACAAATACTTCCCTTGTTCACCTTCTTCTAACCCATGGGAAGTGGAATGAGCTAGAAGTCTTCTAAATGGATTAATTCGAAAAAGGGGACATTACAGTCCTCCCTTCCCGAAATTGCTTGCCCTCAAGCAATTGCAAACTCATATGCCCAAGTATCATCATATCAAGGTGGAGGAACATGCTTTGTAGTGCTCCCATAATCTGGATCTCGTGCTTGTCAAATGAAGGAGCTTCAACCCAAACAAAATCATACCTCTGTTGCCCCTCCCTTCATTGAAGTCCTCTTCATCTTCCACTTCAAAAACAACAATAGCAATTTCTTCCCTTGTACACTCAGCTGTACAAAACACTTTCCAGCCAGCTGCAAGCTCAAACAAAGGGCAAAAACTGAAAAATGCTCAACAACTTGACAAACAAAAGCATTTCCCAATGGGGCATCTTCACCTTCCATCTCACCCTTGTCAACTATGGTGGAAGAACACCCTCTAATCACATGTCGAGGGCTTCCAAAAATGATGTCAACAATGTTATTGAGTACAAATGGGCTCATAGCTATCATAAGGATGCTTCTTCTAACACTTGGGAGTAACCAAACATCACCCCTTATTTCTCCTATGCTTGGCTGGAGCCTTTTTGCAAAAATAACCAAATTATGAGTCATTATACCTTGCTTTTGCTATGTTGCTCTGATTTTCAAGTGGGTTGCCCTTTGAAACTCACCATTCACCAATCTCCAATGGTGCTCTACTCTCCATGACGAACTAGGAAGCATTGTGCAAGGTTGTCCCAATGTGGACCACACAAGAAAGTCACCTTGCTGTAGAGAACTCTTTTGCTGTCCAAAAATGATGATTTGTGGCTGCCAATAAGGAATTTCGGGCTGCATACTCGTTGTTGCCCTTTGCCTCTTCAATGTCTCCAATCTTTTCCGCTTCAACTCAAGTATGGAAGAGGCTTCATCTCCTTGCAAAGGGTGATCACATGTGACCATAAATTTGACATTCTTCATGATGTCATCTTCTGCTACAGCTGCAATCTCATTTGCTCCTTCATTTGTATGGGAAAAGAGAAAACTCAATTGCTCTTCCTTCATCACACTTGTCTTGTGATGTCCCCTTTTAGGGCAGAACCAAACCAATAAGGAATTCACACAAACCCTAGATGAAAATAATTTGATTTTTATAACAACAGATCAAAGAATATTTGAAACCCTAGCAGCGAACAGGAAATTACACTTTTAGGGCATCATACATCATTAAAAACAACTGAAAAGTAAATAAACAAGTCTTCCTAATGCAACGAACTGTAGCAGCACTTAATGGCACCCATTCTCATGCAATATAGACTGAAAATTAATGTAGAATATCCCAAATACTCAATAAATCCAACAAGATGAAATCTAGAGCAAATATGTATTTTATAAATTTATTTCAAGTGCAAATACAACTGAAACTTCTAAAATTCATAACTCCATCAATACTTGGAGTTTCAACACAAACCAATGCTCAAAATGATCTTGAAGAGACCAACTATCCAATGAAAGTGAAATCACAATTTTCCAACCATGGAAACCCTCTCAAAAATGATCCCGAACCTCCCAGGTGGGTCGCTCCAAAGAAGGAAGGGTGCCAACACCCTAGAAAATGCCCTAGCTGAAGTAGAAGTGCCCTATGCACGGATAAATGCCTTGCTGTTCCAGAAATCTGCCAATTAAGTCCACTTGTGACTTCCTGTATGAAGCCACCAATGCAACAAATGAGGGTTTCCATCCCCAAGTGTTGTGACTATTGAGGGATTTTGTCCTTAAGGGGTGACCAAAGAAGGGTTTTTATCCTTCAATGGCAAGAAGAAAAGCTACACTAACTCCTCTCCAAGTAAATGTCAAAATAGATGAATGAATGATGATGTCCTCCTCCATTCGAACCTCCTTAAGTATCCCTTCTTGACGCCAAAGGTGAATTAGAAGCCCAATATTCATGGCTGACCTCTTAATGAAGGGGGAAATGCATTTCTTAATCTTCACTTCACTTAAGAAAACCGACCTCATAAAAGAATATTTCTTTATCTCCCTTGTAGCTCTCAAGAAGACTGACCTTAATGAAGGTGAAGATAGAAGTTCCTTTTTCGCTTTGCCATTCACCTAATTGAATCACTCCAAGCCATAATTAGTAATTAAATAAATAAGGAAATTACTTTACAATTATGGCAATGTTCACCTCCCTTGCTTTCCTTCCTTGAAGCCCACGGAAGGTGGAATGGGCCCAAGGTCTTAATAGTGACTAGCGTGGAAAAGAGGACATTACATGTACCTGCACATGGAACAAACTTATTAGAGAAAACAAGAGTTCTCTTCTTCTTCATTTCATGCCTTGTAGACATGATGGCCAACTCCTTTTTGCTTGCAAACTTCTCACAAACTTCATACAAGTGATGGCTGTCCAAAAACTCAGTCATGCTGCCCCAAACACAACTGTAATCATGCATTTTCCCTCAAAATTCAGGATGAAAGTAGCTGGAAAACCTCCTATGATAGCTGTAAGCATGTTGCTATTGTTAGCACCCTTCACCCAAATGGCTGGAAATTCTTCTACAACTGTCAACAACAACGGAAAGGGGCTGGAAATTGCATGGACAATAAGTGAAAAACAAGTACAACTGCTGTCATATTGAATATCCCTCATGAAATCTTGCAAAAACAACATAGTGGGGGCTGGAAACACTTTGTTGATGACTGAAAATACCTCAAAAGTGTGGAAACTATCCCCTCTCATGGCTGTCCTCTTTTGTATGACAACAAATAAGATTATAGACAAGCTGGAAATGTCTATGACAGCAGTACAAAATCTTATGACAACATGCTCGGAAATCCAAAAATCAACATGTTTACAACTCACAACCATACCTTCCATGTCCGGCTGATCTCCCAAGCTTGGGACAACAAGATAACTTTCATCTTGCTTGCTTTCCAACATGAATTTCATGAGCTTAACATCCATTTTCATTAAAAGACTTTTTCTAGGGGTATGTGAATTGAAGAGGAGCTGAAAATGCCCATGAGAAGATTGTTGTAATGAAAACAAAAATGTAGGGCTTACCCACCAATGTGTTGTCCCCAAACCTACCCTCTATTTGTTGCAACTCCTGCTACCATAGCTGGCTCCACTTGTTCTAATGCCTCAGCTGAAAGCATCTTAATAGCATGATGACTTCTCTCAATACTTTGGGCAACTGTCCATACAATTGCAATTATGGGATGCAAAGGCTTTCCCATTCTTCCAACCCAAAATGTGTCCTCTAGCTGTTGTATCTTTATGGTGTAAGGAATGATGTGGCCTCTTTGTAGTAACTTATCCTTCACCATGTTGTTAGAGGGCACAACAAGCTTCATATGCATCCACATAAGTTTTCTCATATACCAAGAGCAAAAAACGGAGAATTTAATAGAGGCATTTACCTTGGTCTTCAAAAGATCATCCAGATTCTCCATGCCAAAGCAATCTTGGATTTGATTTAAACCAGCTCTATGTCCATAGCTGCAAGTGGTGTTCTTCACCCCAACATTCTTCTTGAAATTTGCTTCATATTGACAAGGATCCTTACATATTTTTGGCAGCTCCTTTGTGGAGATCCTCCCGGCTGTAATGGCCTTACTTGCTGTCCAAAATGAGCTGTCATATGCTGCCCACATGCTGTTGTTGTAAAATCACTTTCGGATGGGAAGTGACATGTCTTTTGGCCTGGCATTTGTTCCTTATGTTCTCCCAAGGTGGAGTTGGGACTTTTTTATGATGGTATGACCAACAATATTGATTCTGAAATCAGAAATTCTTCCCTTGGTGGGACTCAAAATAACACCCGGATCCCACACTATTATGCTCAAACAATGTTGCATTTGGGCAAAAAGACCTATGTGCTCTTTACCACAAGATGTATCTTCCACCCTCTCATCTTCCCTAGCTTGCTGTTCATGATGATAAAAATATTGCAGCGACATAGGAAGGATCAACAAATCTGAAATGTGATTATTATTATCATACCTTTGGCTGCCAATGAAAAGCTTGTCCTCCTTTGATGAAGTGGGGTTTGTGGAGATACCTCCAACCCTTCTATCCTTGTGATTCCCAATATTTTCTTCGATCACATGACTCTTCATAGTGCTGTTCTGAAAATCAGTCAATGGAAGCTCAAAGGATGACACATGCAAAAAACCTTCATCTAACTCCAACCCTTCGTATACAAGTGATGTCCCTTTTGCTTCAACTTCATCCACATTTTGTTGATGCATGCAAAAACCTTTTCATGGTTCTCTCCAAGGCCATAAACATCATCTACTTGCTTCATGTAGATGGCTGTTCTGAAATTTCCAGCAAGTTGTACTTCAACATTCACATTTGGCAATTGAGCTTCAACCTCCAATTTCTCTTTACCAACTTGTAGATCTGATTTTTCTTCCTTCTTTGGCTCAAGCTCCATGATTTCTCCCTCTTCAACTTGCACGATGGATTCCTCTATGGGTTGTTTCTTCTCCATTACTTGCAGCCCTAGTTTTTCTTCTTGTGTAGCTCGTGACCTAGGCTTGGGCCTTGATCTTCCCTTGCTTACTCCCATGAACTTAGCAAATGACATGACATCACGAATCTTCTCCAAAAGATCCCTATACTCCTCATACCATGTAGCAATGTTGTCCACTTTGGATGGCTGAGTCTCATTTCCGAAATCGAATCTTCCCTAGGGAGGAAGGTAGGCTTAAATGGCCTAGAAACAACTCGAAAGCTTGGCCTTAAAGGCGACCTCATTGAATGAATTCCCGAAGAACTTACTTCTCCATTGTGGTTTTGCATGGCTTGGATCAATTGTGTCATTCTATTCGCCAATCTTTCTTGCCCTAGGGCAAACCTCTCATGTATGTTCGCCATCTATCTATTCCTTTTGAATGAACCTTCCAGTGGGAAGACCAAAGCTCGATACCACCGGATTGAATATGAAAATAAGGGTTTGGCCTCAAACCCAAATGCAGGAAGTCAGATTTTTGTAACAACAATCATCAAACCCTAGCAGCGAATTGAAATCACACCCTTAGGGCATAAAAATCAACTGAAATTAGTAAATAAACCCTCTAGGGAAGCGAACTATAACAACACTTAAGGGCAACAATTCTCATGCAACAAGAAAATGACAAAGAATGATTCCAAATATTTTAACCAATCATGAAGATATTATTCCAGCCAATATACTTCATAAATAAAGGAGAAACAAGTGATAAACCACAACTGGAATTAATTAAATAACCAACAAAAGTACAACTCACAATAAGGGCTGAAAATGATGTTTCCAAACCCCAACAAATACCAATGAAGTGAGAAATCAGCCTTATAAATTAGGAGGAATTTGAATATCAACACAAAATGTCAATTGGTGCCTTAGAAGGCACTCAAACCCTTCTCCACCCAAGTTGCCACCCTAGGAGAGGGTGCCAAATTGATGTAGAAGACCTTGATATCTCTTTCTTCTTCAAGCCCTAGTTGCCAACCAACAAGATAACCTTCTTTGAAGCCCTTGAACCACCAATTGGAGAGTTTTCGTTCTCCAACCTTGAACAAGGAAGGGTTCGTCTTCCTTGCTTGCCACACCAAAGGATTTTCGCCCTCTAGTGGAATGGAATAGAGCAATCAACCCCAAAACCAAGTAGAATAAAATTATAATAAAGATGCATGCCCAAAATGAGCCTAAGCGACCCCTTTTATATCCTTTAGGTGGTGCCAAACCTCATGAGGGAGTTTCCCCATGCTCGACCTCACAAAGAAGCTTGTTTTCTCGTTTAATTTGCTTTTCAATTTTTCCAACCCAACTGACTTGCCTCATAAAAGAAAACACTAAAAGAAAATGTGAATGCTCATGGAAAAGGACTAAAAACATCAACAAATACTTCTCTTGTTCACCCTCTTCTAAGGCATGGGAAGTTGAATAGAAGTCTTCTAAATAGCTTAATTCGAAAAAGGGGACATTACAAAAGGAGAGGCCCCAACTGGCTGCAAATACTGCCCTAGGGCAGATTATGGCATGAAGCAAGGCCCATCACCTAATGCACCTCAATTTGCAGCTGAAATAACTTCCAAAGGGGGTTGTCCAACTCTAAAATGCCCCAAAATTGCCCCCAAAATGCCCAAAATAAGGGTCAAAACCCCAAAATCTGTTGTTCCAACTGATATCTTTGATGCCCTAGCTGTAATAACTCTGAAAACTGCCTTGAAAACGTGCCCTAGCTTGACAAATCTGACTGAAACTGAAATTCCTTGTCTGAAAGCACAATTGTAACCCCTGGATGGAGTCACCTCTAAGGATTAGAGGGTTTTCATCCCCTAACCTTGTTGCAATGGAGGGTTTTTGTCCTCACTGCAGATGGGAGTTGGAGCAACAGCCCAAAACCTCAAAATCACAATGTAATGTATGCAAAAGATGTCCTCAAATGATCCCCTCACTCTCTTTTATAACTTTCCATGTCACGTTCCACAATGAAAGAGTCCCAAAAACAACTTTCCCCTTTTCTAATTCCTCATTGATATTGCTTTATTAAAAGTAACTTTTTATAATAATAAAACTTTATCAAAAAGTTACTTTTTTTAATAATAAAACATAAGTGTCTTTTATAAAGTTATTTTTAGACACTTAAGTTATGTTATTAATTAATTATACTTTATTTGAAAAAGGAGACATTATAGTCCACCCTTTCCAAAATTGCTTGCCCTCAAGCAATTGCAAGCTCAACTGTTCAACTCCTTTGGACTGCACCTTTCTGCAAATATCGGGATCCCAAATCAGTCTCAGGAACTCTTCATGTGATGCCGACATAAAAGACAGTGCAAATTGTCGCTGTCCAAATTATTGTGCAAACTGCCATTCAAAATGCTGTCCCAACTGTTGTCCAAATTGTTTTCCAAACTACTTGCAAAAAGAGCTATGCTGCTGTTCAAAATCAGCAGTAGGAGCAAGATAAAATTTTCCCCTTTTTGGACCAAGTATCTCGGAGTCCTCAACTTCCTCTGATGCCCCTAGGGATGACCTTTCAACCTCATGACCTTGGCTGTGTGTAATCAAAATATTTTCTTCAAATGCATGTCCATCCTCCATGCTACTCTGAAAATCAATCAATGGCTCACCAATTGGAAGTTCGAAGGATGGTGCATGATTTGGTGCATCTTCCTCTATCTTGAACTCTTTGCATCCAACAAGTGGTGCCTTCTCCTCCCTGACTTCATCATTATTTTGCTGACACGTGCAATCATTAGGAGTCAAATAAACATTTTCCACTAACAAAGAGTCTTTACCTTCAACTTGCGTGTCGGATAACAGTAGTCCAACATCAGAATCCCTGGAAGTCAGCAATATAAAAATGGTACAGCAACTATAATACTGAAAACCTTTCGTAAAATTCAGCAATGTCAGTAATATCGAGGTTGGAAACAACCATACAATGACTGGAAATACTTGGCAGCAGCAACAAACTGAAAATCACCCAATCCTATGACTGAAAACACTTGTATGGCTGCAAATGATGTAAAGTAGCAGCTGGAAATGGTGATGACAGTAGCCCCTGATATGTTTCCTTTACAACATAATTGCAATGTGCTATCTCTACTCTTCCCTATTATGCCTTGTTTGTAATTTTTCGTAAGCATACCTGGATTAGAAGCCATTTCACCAAGCTTTTGTTGTGCTATTCTGATATTATTACAAACACCTTTGAGAAACCTTTTTGTGGTGTCAATTACTCCTTTGATAGGGAAGGTATCTCCAATATGTCTACTCCCTTCCTCTTGACAAAACCCTCTACTCAGTGGCAGTACTATGAGTGCTGATAAGCAAGTGTAACAGTCATACACCACCTCGAATCTCTTCTCAAGCCATATTAAAGATGTTTGGATGCTGGCATCACTTGATCTCAAGATGTGACCCCTTTTACATCTAACTTTAAACCAAGAGAATTCCTTCATATCTGCAATCCTATGGCTGTTCCATGAAGATATTATTAATTCAACACATGAAATTAGGAAGAACATCATACCATGGCTGTAGTATTACATTTTCTTACTCAACATCGGAATTGTAGTGGCTGGAAACCATCTTGTACCAGCTGCAAACACCTCATCAATAACCATAGATGGGAAATGCATCTTCCCTGTGATAATTTCTTTTATGGCGGCAAATAGTATAGGGGACAATTTGGAAATGTGGGTAACAACAGTTATAAATTGGGGACAACTCTCATAATGATCCATGGGTTGTAGCTCTTGTTACCCAAATTCATACCAACCATGCTATGCTGAGTCATAAAATTTTGAACAACAAAATAACATCTATTTTGCTTACCATCTTCCCTCATCAAGCATCTTGTGGTTGCTATCTCCATTTGTTCACCACCCACAATCTTGTCTTCAAGTGTGGTACTTAGCTCCCAGGAGTGATCTATGAACCATGAACATTGATCCTTCACAATGTGGTTAGAATGCACAACAAACCTTATATGATTCCTCATAACCTCCCTTTCATTCCAAGTGCAAGAGATGGAGAACTCAATAGTGACATTGATGCCTCTAACTACCTTGACCCTCAAAAGATCACCTGGCTCCCATATGCAAAAACAATCTTGACCTTGAATCAAAGAATCTACATGCCCCATGTTGCAAGTTGTATCCTTGACCCTAGCACCCTTCTTAGCATGCTCTCTATGGAAACTGAAATCTGCTATAGTATCTCTATTGCTTGGATCCCATACCTTCATACAATTTAGACCCAAAGGTTCTACCTTCATCCTTTTATCATTCTCAGAATGATGGCAAAACTGGAATAGTTCTTTGCTGTCCTTACCATAACTTGAACTGAAATTATAAGAGTATTCACCCTCTTGACAAACATCATGTAATGTCATAGTATGGAGGTGATGCAATAAATCCTTGCTATAATCAAGAAGATAATCAACTTGCTTACCATTGGTTGCTGATCTGAAAATTCCAACAAGTTGAAAACCCACATTAGTATCCGGTGAGGCCCTTTTCTCATGTGCATGCCTCTCAACAAGGTCTTCTTCTTGCAAATCTGATTTTTCTTCCTTGACTTCCTTATTATTTTGCTGATACATGCAATCATTAGAAGTCAATAAAACATTTTCTCCTATCAAAGATACCATGCCAATGTTGTGTGGTAAATTAGTACTGCTAACAACGGAATCAAGACCAACTTGAGAGGGGAAACTGCTGCTGTTTTTTTGTTATGCCATCTACATATACTGCTGCTCCTTGTTTCTGAGCTGTTCTATTGCCCGAAATGCACAAATAATCTTGAGTGTGAATTGGAAAATCTACCTTATACACCTCTTGATTTGAAACATTCTTTTTATTTTCAGAACTGTCATAAGAGTGATCCAACAACTTACCTTCTTCTTTCGATGTCTTGGAGAATTTTGCATCAACTCTACTATATTGAAGACTCAAAAGATATCCCCTCCAAATTCTTGCAAATCGGAATTTCTTACATATTCCACCATTACCATTGGAGAATTCTTTCCCTTAATTTCTTGTAGGTGTTGTTTTGCTTGAGTGGCTATCAACTTAGCTTGCTTAGCTCTCCTTTGCCACTCATCACACCTTTTCTGGGTCCTTATTACCTCCTCTTCATGCCTTGAGCTATAATCTTTGAGATTATTTTCAGAATTAGTGGCATCAGCTGAACCATTCTTCTTACTTGCATGCCCATCAACATAGCTATTATGAAAATCAACTTCACAGGGAATTGATTCAATCTCTGCAATGCTTGGGAGATTACTTTAACTTGCATGCTGAGTTTGTGCCCCTATGTAGATTTTTGTACTTCTAGTTCTAATTCTTCTTCTTTCTGCAAAAATATTTTCTTTGGCTTTTCTTTTTCTTCATCTAACACATTCTCATGTATGGTGGATTCCTCTCAATTTCTTGCAGCTCTAATTGTTTTGCTTCCTCCTTCAACCTTCTTTTTAACTTTTCTAATCGTATTACCACCGTTTGAATGGGATCTATCTTTTCTTCCCTTTGTAAGAACTTTGCTCAAAAAACATGTTTCACGAAAGTTGGGAAGATCATAGCTCGATACCACTATAATGTCCCTAAGCGGGCACTTTAAAACAATTCTGATTCTCCGGAAACCCTACTTTTTATCCTTAGGGCAAAAGTAATGGAAAATTGATTTTTCAAAGTAAAACCTTACAAAAAATAAACACTCTGGAAATTTTGAAAAAATACCCTTACAAATGAAGATACAAAATTCTGAAAATACCTTTTCATTTAGAGAAATCTTTTCAATACAATTTTTTTATAGGAAATGACGGTTGTCTTCAAACCCTCATGGACAAAATACAATAGTCTGATTTCTTTCCTTTATTTATGAAATATAAACAAAATAGAAATATTTGCAAGGGACAAAGCATAGAGAAAGCCTCTTGGCACATGGATTTGTTGGAAAATAATTTTTACAAAAAAATGTGTAATATCCCTTTTGGGGAAAAAACTAAAAATGTTGGAAATTAGCTCAAACCCCCAAAATAAGAAAATCTGATTTTTATAACAGCAATTAAATAAGGACCAAACAACACTCTCCAACCCTAGTGACTATGGGAGAGAGAGGAATCCACCGTAGAAACACTTAGAAATTATGAAAAGTTATTCCTTGGATTGCCCTTGATTTTAGAAGCCAAAAAATGTGATCAAATCATTAAACTCAGAATTTTGGAATTTATTATGGCACAAAAATAGCTGAAACTTGTAAATTCAATAACTTGAAGAAAACAAGGAATCTCCACACATGAATACGCAAAATGATGATAAAAATATCGAGTAATAAAATGGGACGACTATCATAACTTTTCAACCATGGGATCCCTCTCAAAATTGATCCTGAAATCTCTAAATGAGTAGATAAAGCTGCCCAATGCCAATAAAAATCTGAATATTAAGTATTCTCCTCAAATCTGCAATATTCTTTAATACCAATCAATGTTGAAGGGTTTTTGTCCTCCAACAAAACCACTAGAAGGATTTTTGTCCTTCTAGGAAGCCACACAAGAGGGTTTTTGTCCTCAAGTGGAAGAACATGGAGCAACAAGCTCACAATGCCCAAATAGGAAAATGTGCCAAAATCTAGATGCTCCAAATGAGGTCCTAAGTCTCCTTTTATAATCTTCTTTTGGCCAAAGCTTAGAAAGATAAGGCCGACCCATAAAGATGTTATATTTCTTCATTAAGCTTCTTTTATTTGCCTTTAACCCAGCCGACCTGCTTCAAGAGGGAAAACACTAAAAAAAACATAAAAATTAGAAAAAAAAAGCAAATGAAAGCTCAATGTTCTTCTCCAACTCCTCTACTTCTTTGCCATGGAGAAGGAATGGCAAGAAGTCCAAATTTTGATTCTTAAGTGGAAAAGGGACATTACAGGTCCTCCCTTCCCAAGATTGCTTGTCCTCCAAGCAATTGCAAGCCCTCACCACAAAAGCTAATGTATCTAAGTACAAGAACATGCTGTAATACTTCCACAAACAGAGCTCTCGTGCACACAAACGAGAGAAGCTGATGTAAAGCAATATTTTGCAATGGCTGCCCGAATCTTCTTTGAATTCACAAGGCTGCCCATGAAGACCAACTGCTGTCATACCCAACATTGACAAGAAGTCTGAAAAGTAATCATGAATTTGAGAAGAAAAATCCATTCCCAGCTTGGCCCATGCATCAATAATGCTCCTCAAAGTGTAAGAGAGCTCTGTAACCATAAACATGAAAACAATTGAGTAATATAAGGGTCTATAGTAATTGATGACAGCAGCCTTAGTGGCTCCAAATGAACACAATGTAGCTTTGAACTAGCTCCTTCCAAACTTAGAAAAAGGTAGAATACTCTCCTCTCGTTTCTTCGTGGGATCTTGAGGTCCTTGGGCATGAATCCTCAAGTTATGAGCCATATGAACATGCATTTTCTGTACTATCTCAAGGTGCAAAGAGGCTATCCCAAAAACTCAAAAATACATGTCAAATTTTTTTCTCATTTCACAACAATCAGCCATCATTCCCAATTGAAAATTCATCATGTAATGGCGCCACTAATTAGAACACCGAAAAAAAAAGTATTCCGGGATGCGTACTTTACTGCTGTCCATAACCCCACAATTTGTCCAACTCAAGACTAAAAATGTGCATCCTATCATCCAATGAAGTGACAACAACTAAACATTCATCATGAGTGATTAGAATAGTCTTGGAAAACTGAAAATTACCATTTCTAATGGCTGCCATGAACATGCTTATTCTACCCTCAATGCATATTGGAATATTTTTCCAAACTTCTCCAACGATTTATTGGGTCTTTGGAACCCAAACCATGATCCCAATGAGGTCATAAGTCTTGTTTTATAATCTTCTTTTGACGCCAAAGCTTAGAAAGATAAAGCCGACCCATAAAGATGTTATATTTCTTCATTAAGCTTCTTTTATTTGCCTTTAACCCAGCCGGCCTGCTTCAAGAGGGAAAACTCTAAAAAGAAAACATAAAAATTAGAAAAACGAAAGCAAATGAAAGCTCAATGTCCTTCTCCAACTCCTCTACTTCTTTGACACGGAGAAGGAATGGCAAGAAGTCCAAATTTTGATTCTTAATTGGGAAAAAGGGACATTACAGTCCTCCTTTCCCAAGATTGCTTGTCCTCCGGCAATTGCAAGCCCTCACCCCAAAAGCTAATGTATCTAAGTAGAAGAACATGCTGTAATACTTCCATAAACGAGCTCTCATACCTATCAAACGAAAAGCTGATGTAAAAGCAATATTTTGCAATGGCTGCCCCAATCTTCCTTGAATTCACAAGGCTGCCCATGAAGACCAATGCTGTCATACCCAACATTGACAAGAAGTCTGAATAGTAATCATGAATTTGAGAAGAAAAATCAATTCCCAGCTTGGCCCATGCATCAATAATGCTCCTCAAAGTGTAAGAGAGCTCTTTAACCATAAACATGAAAACAATTGAGTAATATAAGGGTCTGTAGTAATTGATGAAAGCAGCCTTAGTGGCTTCAAATGAACACAATGTAGCTTTGAACTAGCTCCTTCCAAACTTATAAAAGGTAGAATACTCCCCTTTCGTTTCTTCACGGGATCTTGAGGTCCTTGGGCATGAATCCTCAAGTTATGAGCCATATGAACATGCATTTTCTGTACTAGCTCAAGGTGCAAAGAGGCTATCCCAAAAAACTCAAAAATACATGTCAAAACTTTTCTCATTTCACAACAATCAGCCATCATGCCCAATTGAAAATTCATCATGTAATGGCGCCACAAATTAGATGTACCAAACCATTATTTTGCTGTAGGAGAGCATTTTCTTGCCCAAAAGTGAATGCTTGGAACACCAAAAAAAGTATTCCGAGATGCGTACTTACCGCTGTCCATAACCCCCACAATTTGTCCAACTCAAGACTAAAAATGTGCATCCTATCATCCAATGAAGTGACAACAATTGAACATTCATCATGAGTGATTAGAATAGTCTTGGAAAACTGAAAATTACCATCTCTAATGGCTGCCATGAACATGCTTATTCTACCCTCAATGCATAGTGGAACATTTTCCCAAACTTCTCCAATGATTTGTTGGGTCTTTGGAACCCAAACCATGATCCCAAGCGACAAAACATTACGCATTTGTGGCACTTCTATATCTTGCAAATGGGCTGTCCTATGATACTCTGAAATGCACACCATACTATTTTCCATTCTTCCACAAGAATCAGCTTTAACACACAAATGGGGAAGCAACAAATAAGTGTGTCTCAAATTTGATGAATCGAAAAGATTACCTTGTTGTAGAAGACCCTTTGATTGCCCCAAGTGGAGTGTTTGGAACACCAAAACTTGATTTCCAGGATGCATACCAACTGTTGTACCTAACCTCTTCGAATTGCTCAATCTATGCTTGAAAATATGCATATCATTCCCAATTGAAGTGACCATAGCTGAGAGTACTTCAATGGTGACCCATAATGCCTTGAAAAATTGAAAATTATCTTTCATTATGGCTGTCTTCTTATGCCAATCAGCAAGTATGATTAAATGAGATCTGAAAATAATGTTCTCCATACTTATGTTACAAACCATATCCATTCTTCTAGCACGCCTCCCATATTGATCCACAAATTGACATGTTGTAGGCAATGAATTTGAAAGACTTTCATACCTTAAGATGATCTCAAAATGTTCATCTTTCTTTGTCACAACAACATCACTCAAACATGACATGTGATCCTTAACAAAAATTTTCCCATCATGATATAAGTATGGCAGCGATATAAAAGGAGATAAAATGTCATCATACCTTGAGTTGTTCCCCACATGTCTACCTTCCCATGCCAGATGAGGAGTGATCGAAACATCTTCCATTTTTCCAATCTCGTGACTCAAAATTTCTGAGTTGAAATCAATGTTCTTCTTCTCCTCAGATTCAACAAGTGAAGCCTTTTTGCTTGGACTTCAACCACATCTTGATGGTGTTCACATAGGGCATCTTTGTAGCTCTTACCATGCTCATGGACACCATAAATCTATCTCTTATTGTCTACTGTTCTGAACAGACCAACAAGCTTAATGTCATCATTTTTTATTGGAAAAGGGTTTCCAACCAGCCCTTCCTCGTCCCCAACATGCTCAACACCCCTTGCTTCATTTCTGGATTCATCACATGTCAAAACATTTTTAGTATTAACCACAAAATGAACAATATTTACCTTATGAAGTTGATTTTTCGGAATGGGTGCAAGTGTCATGGCCTTAGATCTCTTGACCACTAATTCTTCTTCCTTAATGTCTCCCTCTTTTATTGTCATATTAGAATTGCTTAAGCTATTCACTTCACCTTCTTGATCCTCAAGCTTCCCTTTATCCTTCCACTCATGTTTCCAAGTTCCCTTAGTAATTTTCAACATGCAACCATTAGAATTCAAGGAAAATTTGACAATTAAAATTTCTTTACCTTCCCTTTCTCTTGGCTCTTGCTTGGCCATTTCTTCCTCTTTTGTGCTTCCTTAGGGATGCAAGAAAAATCAATGAAGGGATTACCTTTGGCCATGACGGTGGGTGTTTCTAAGGCTCCCAAGGGCTGCTCCCTTTTAATAACCAGCTGCTGCAATAATTCTTCCTCCCTCTTCTCCTTAGGGAAATAGGTATTTCCATCCTTGCATGGCGAACTTGGGGTTTTGGTCCCCTCTTCAACAAACTTCGTGCTTTCTTCATGTTGCTTGTGTGGCATGTGATGTCTAGGCTTGGGCCTAGGTCTTCCTTGATTCACTCCAATGAATTCAGCAAGTGAAATAGCCTCACGAATTTCCCTTGGTAAGGCCATATACTCCTCATAACTTGCAGCGATGTTCCGTCCACTGTGAGAGCCTTGTTTCTTCCTTCGGAATAACCTCTTCCCTAGGAAGGAAAGTGGGCTTTGCAACCGATCCTCGGGCTGATCCCATTGGTTGTCGTGTACTGTTAGCCCTAGTCGAGCTACCATCACCACTTTGAACCCTAGGTTCAATGATCTTTTGGAGGGATAGGGCTAGAAAATCCATTGTGTCTGCAAGTCTCTCTTGGCCGGCAATCAACTTGTCAACTTTGGCTCCTTGAGAGTTTTGACCCGCCATATTGTCTTCTTTCACTGAAACCCTAGGCCTTTGAAGATCCAAGCTCTGATACCACTGTAATATCCCTTTTGGGAAAAACTAAAAATTTTGGAAATTAGCTCAAACCTCCAAAATAAGCAAATATGATTTTTATAACAATTAAATAAGGATCAAACAACACTCTCAAACTCTAGCGACTAGGAGAGAGAGAGAGAGGAATCCACCATAGAAGCACTCAAAAATTACGAGAAGTTATGCCTTGGACTGCCCTTGATTTTAGAAGCCAAAAAATGTGATCAAATCATTAAACTCAGAATTCTGGAATTTATTATGGCACAAAAACAACCGGAACTTGTAAATTCAATAACTCTAAGAAAACAAGGAATCTCCACACATATGAATACTCAAAATGATCATAAAAATATCAACAATCAAATGACGCCAATATCGTAATTTTCCAACCATGGGAACCCTCTCAAAACTGATCCCGAAATCTCTAAATGAGTAGATAAAGCTGCCCCATGACAATAAAAATCTGAGTATGAAGTATTCTCCTCAAATCTGCAATATTCTTCGATACCAATCAATGTTGAAGGGTTTTCGTCCTCCAACAAAATCACTAGAAGGGTTTGTTATGTCTCAAATTTTACCTACCCCTTTTTTAAAAAAAGAAAAAGAAAAAGGGAAGCATTTCTCTGTTCATTTACAGTGTCCTCCTTTATCCCTTCTTGTTAATATTACAAATATGGGGGGGGGGGCACTTTATTTAATTTGAAACTTTAGTTCAATATCATTCATGTTTAAAGTGGTTTCAAACATTTGCATGTCGGCATTAATATTTTTGGATGTTCATATTGATATAAGATGTTATCATGGGCACTTTACAGATTGTTGATCACAGTATAGTAAAGATGACGATTGAGTTCTAGCTTACATTAACAATTTTCAAATTTCAAGCTCACATTTTGGTGTATATCTTCTTTCCATGGTTATAGTAAAAGTATTGGTAAGTGTCGTCATCTTTGATTGCACTAAATTTGTATTAGGCAACATTAAAATGGGTTAGCTCAACAATTTTTTTCAACAGGATGACGGTCTTGGATTTATCTCGTGATATCATGGTGACATTTTAGAGGCTCTGGGATATAACTTCCATCCGAACATATGCTACATATTTTGCTTGTTGATTGTGGATTATTGAATCAATGGTGATCAAATCTTTTGATACATTGACAATGCAAGGATATTAAGAAGCTTTGAAAACCAAGTCATAGTTGATATGATAGAATTTAATTTTTCCTATGGTGAACAATGTAAATTGGCATTTTTTGAAGCGGTTAACTTGGCACATTGCTTGATTTGAAAAAAATGCCAAGTGGCATTATCAACCACGAACCGGGAATTTAGGAATGTGGGCATTAAAACATATTTATGGCACTTGGCTCGAGGTACCTTGAGAATTGAATGCAAGCCTTAAACCTATCCTTTTCCATTACCGCTGGTTTTGTTGGTCATTTGATTTTTCTTCACTACCATAGCGAAGCTCTGTCAAAATTTAACCAAAACTGTTTGGGTCCTCCATTTTTAGCATTTGTGTGCTCCCAGGAAACTCAACATTAGATCATTATACCTTTCGAGGTATGTTTAGTCATTGACTTGTTGTGGATGCTCTTATTCTCAAGTTTTAAGACTCGTTTTGGTTGTGTCAGTCGGTATTGGTTATATCTCTGCATGTTTTCATATTCGAAGTTCCCGGGTTTCATTCGCTCATTTTTTCTACTCATTTGTAGAGTGAAGTTTCTATTTGGCATTTTGAATGAACGGAGGTAAAAGGATTTTGGTTTTGATAAAATGATACTTGTGGAAATGACTTAATATTGTGTTTTTGTTGAAGTGCTATGGTAGTATTTGCTCCAAAATATCTGTGGTAAGATATGTTGCGATTTTTAGGTTTTTTTGGGGGTTTTCATTGATAGTTGAGAATCTTGATGGATTTCGAAGCGATAAACTATGACGTTTCTTTCTTGATTAAACTTGCAGAGGTTCAGTGTTAATAATTACCATGGTTCTTTGACTTACCCATTTTTTTTTTTTGCTATAAAAACGTTTTTTGGAAATTTGGTATTTTGTGAGAAAAAAAAGCATCTAGTCAGAACTGTGTCATTCCAAGCATGTTTTAGAGGTCTTCATGGATTTCGAATTTATGGGTATTGTTCATTTGTGATGAATAATGCAAACAGATTTCGGTTTCAGTTGAATACTGTGAAAATCGGTATTTGAAACAGACATGAGAATGATGTGGTTAAGAGAAAATCATTATGTGTTTGCATACTGTTGACTGTGCATATATTTTATTTTGAAATGTAAGAAATTTCCATTGTATTATGTGAAGTATTGGTTAAAATGATCACTTTGTGACTTCAGGATAGGATGAATTGGTTATAAAATGCAAGGTGATCATAAAGCTATATTGTTCCAATGACTGTAATGTGCTTGATACGGTCTGTGATACAAGTTTGGTTTGATATTTATAATAAGGCTCAACCTTTGAAATTCGGTCTTTGGCTTTTAAGTTGCAAGTATGACACATGACAGAAATGGTGTTTCTTTTGAAGTTTTTAGTGATGTTTTGAATAAGTCAACAAGACTTTTTGATAAATTTTGATAAATATTTTATGACCTTATGATTGTTTATGGAAATGAAACAGTTCAGAAAATGATGATTGTCATAATGGTTACTTTGAACAGATGCCTAGATCTGGGTGGAGTGGATGGGGAACTCCATAGGGTTCTCGATCCAATGTAGGTTGGCTAGATGGCAATAGGTTCTCACCACGCAGAGACTCTCCTCGTGGTGGAAGAAGAGGTTCTAACTCGTTTCGGGGTCATGGAACCTTTGTCCGCCGAAGTGGTCCAACACGTGTTTCAATCCACTTTGATTCTAGGGAACCCATCCTTCGAGAGGTCTTGTAGTTAATTGATTGTCAAAATAATCAACCTACTCGTAGTTTGCCAGAGGTAAATGCCCCCATAACTTGCATCAACAGTCACATTCCGACCATGCTAATTCAGCCTCTCGTAGACCAATTCATTCCAATCCTCTTCCATATAATGTAGAGAGCAATCTGCCATTGCATACCTTGAGAAACTCTGTAGATGAACATTGTCCTTCTCCCAAATGGGTTAGGTCCTCTTCGACCATACCGATGGAGTTACGTCTGGTCAAATGAGTTAAGTTGGAAGTAGACAGTGAGTCTGGTGCCATGACACACAGTTCTGAATTTAGAATTGAAAGGTATGAGCAGAATCACAGAGAAAAATGGACAAACAAATTATAATTTATTTGTATATATTGCACTGATGAATTAGGCTAATTTATAGCCAATACAATAGGATAACCATTTCCAATGAAATAGGAAGTGCTTCAAACAACTTACCCGTTTAAATATTTTACGGGTATAACCATACGATATGCGAACCAATATAGTTATATGCAAAATATATATGATCTAACCATATAACCGAAACATTTACCGAATGGTAAATATTAAATATGTGAGCACTATCTACATATTCCTAACATTCCCCCTTAGTGCGAACATGGGAGAAAAACAATCACACTTCTTTCGCAGCTTGCCGCCTGTGCATGCTCATGATCTGGATGGTTTTACAGGACAGCCAACAACCTCAACAAGGATGGTTTTACAGACAACCAACAACCTCAACAAGGATGGTTTTACAGGACAACCAACAACCTCAACAAGGATGGTTTTACAGGACAACCAACAACCTCAACAAAGGATGGTTTTACAGACAACCAACAACCCAAATATCATGATGCTGCTTTTCCTTTGTGCTTTCGTCTGTCCACTATGTTTTTCCTTCAGGGAATTATGTAGGAAACACTGCTCATTGAATACAAATCTGAAAAGAGGGAAAAATGAAAATGGAACATTGAGACCATGTTCCCCCTCAATGTGAACATTTCACTTATTCAACACAAAATAGGAACTTTGAAATCATACTTGCACACAACAAACTGCAACTCTGAAATAAAAGAAAACTCACACACACACACACACGCACACTATCACCACAACTTCGTGCGGCCTCGTCGTTGGTGATCGACGAGAGGTCACTAATTGACCTCTAGCCTCTTGTGCCTCCGTCCTCTAGTGTCATGTTGCTAGCTCAGCGGAATGTGAACATGAAGCACATTTGTTTCCACATTGAGCTTATTGTTTTGTTCGCTCTCGCAATGTGAAACATTTTATTTTCCGGATGTTAGGTAGCACCGAAAATGTGTCCGTGAGGCAATTTTTTTTATTTTGTGGACTTTTTACAATGACACAATCTTTTGATGACAGCTCACAACTTTAAAAATTACACTTTTGACTAAGACAAAAGGACTGGATAGGAAATGGCTTTTCTGACAGTGACTTTGACACGAACAATATTCGACAAGACAAATAATTTTAACAAAATGACATAATTTTATGACATTTGACCAAAGTTGACTTTAGAATCTAAGTGTGATGACATAATACTACAAATGTCACAATAACATAACAATTGTGACATAATTTTTCACAATACTATTATGACAATTTAGACCGACAACACAAATTTGTCACTCAAACTCTTACTTTTTGATTTATAAGACACACTAGATTTTAGAGTTTTATTATAACTAAAACAAACACAAATAAACTTAACTCATAAAATTTTATTTAAACAACAAACATTGACTCGAGATGTGAACTTTTAATTAAGTACGAAGCTATGACACGTACTATGACACATACCTTATACTTGCATAATGTAACTATCCACCACCAATTTGTGTAATAATCTTTTCATTCTCGCATGAAAGCTATTTGACCAAAAGATATGTCTTCCATGCACTATTTCCTATCAAACTGACTACTTATGTCTTTGTACATTGCACGTGGATGGAGGCATGTGTCAAACATAGAGCGAAACTGGTGCATAGAATCTTTGATGAAGTCGGTAGGAGCTAAGAAATAAGTGGGAATCCAATTTAAAGAAATTTGATTGATGTGGCTCGACTCTAAGAATCCTGTGATGACTTGCGAGGTGGGGAGCTCCAAAGGAAGATAAACTCGATCAAAGAGAAGCCATGGTTGGATTCAATTAAATCTGCGCACCAACAATACTAAGAAAACCAATTTTCACGGCGCCTGAGTTTGATGTTGAGTTGGTGGCTGCGAGATATATGCTGGCCTAAAAAATGTGAATAAGATCTTGCCACACGTTTCAATATCAGAATCCATGACCAACCATCTACATATCCCACTCGGCTCGTGTAATTCAAACTGCAGCGTTGAATACAAAATGTGGTCTTTGAATTCAATTTTGATTTGTTGCATGCATAGTCACTTAAAATAAATATTGATAAGAGCATTCAGGATCTACCAGGGCTCACGTTCTCGAGTGTGAAATTACGAGACATGTCAAAATCATCACTTTTATCCAAGTTGAGTTGATGTCGAGAGGAGAATTGAATTCCGATTGAGAGAGGATCACGTACAAAACAAATCCACAATAAGACGATACCACAAAGCTAATTCCTAATATCTCTTCTTCATAGGGGCGAAGCAATATACTATTTGCCCCTTGAACAACATCACACTTCCATTATAAGAAAGATTAAACTTAGCTCGATACCAAAATGAAAGGTATAGCGTAATCACGAGAAAAAATGGACAAACAACTTATAATTTCACTGTATATATTGCACAATGAATTATGCTAATTTATAGCCAATACAATAGGATAACCACTTCCTATGAAATAGGAAGTGCTTCAAACAACTTACTGTTTAAATATTTTACGGGTATAACCATACAATATACAAACCATTATAGTTATATGCAAAATATATATGATCTAACCATATAACCGAAACATTTACCGAATGGTAAATATTAAATATGTGAGCACTAGCTACATATTCCTAACAAGAATCGTATGAGTACACGTAACTCAAGGAAGTTGATGGCACTATAGTACTTGATTTAGTTGGAGATGATTAAACTATGATACTTGGTTTTGACTCGGAACTTGCTATTTTGAGACAGTTATTATCTAGACTTGGTGACATTTGACTTGGTTATATTTTGGTTCGGATGCACTTATTATGATGATATGATATTATTATATTTTGGTGGAATGTTTAATCTATGGTTGCATATATATATATATATGTTTAGAAAATATTAAACTCTATATTTTGATGTCGATTAATGTGGTCTAGAAAATTTAATGCAAATGATATGGTTATATGAATGATTTGGAATAAATGTTTTATTTTAATATTGTGGGTCCCCGCCCCTATATTTGTTTCCTATTATTATCTATCCATGATAATTTATGATATGATTTTTAAATCATCTATCATAAATTCAATCGATGATCTCTATCATTTGCTATATTATCTATTAAGTGACATTTTTTAAGAGATTATTTCTAAAGTACCATTTAATATGAAGAGATCAATTGAATCGTTTTCAAAGAGAAGTAAATAAAATGACTTTTTTGCATAGGAGGAACATCGGGATTTTGATAACCTAAGTTTGAAGATTTGAGTGTAAACATTAGATACAACAGGTATATCCAGTTATATTATTATTATTCTGATTATCTGAATATTGATTTTCTGTGTCTAATCTATAATCTGATTGCAGAATTAAATCTGTATATCTAGGGGATTTGGGGACCAATGAAGGTTGTTTACACAGATTTCTGAGCATTTGGGTTTATAATTTGCCATTTTGGCTATTGTATTGTCGATCTTGAATAAAGTTGATTTCAGTGACTTTGTGCTTCTCATTTGTAAATCAATTTCTCATCTTAATATGAATTTCATGTTGGTCTTTTATGACTTTGTATCATTGTGTATATGTTGTATACTTGGTTAATTTTTACTCACATACTTGCTGTTTTAAAACTAGAAATTTGGAATAAAAAAGTACATTTGAATTAAGTTTTAATTTCTGTATTGTATGGGAATGGAGTAAAAAGGGTTAATTTATTGGGAGTCAAAAGGATTAATTCCATGCAAGCATTATTCATGCAACTGAATATAATAGAAGTATAAATGATGTTGCAAGCTTGCTTTCTTCCCTCCAAGAGGTTATCTAGTTCATAGATATCACTCACGTCGGACATAGTTGATAATATGCAGATTGTGGGTTTTGTTTCTTTGCTATTCTTGTCTTTCTTGTTTTTGTGTCTTTTCTCTGTTTCTTTCTTGTTTATAATTTTTCTTTCTTTTTCTGAATGAATTAAATGGTCTTCCCAGAATCTTAGGTTTGTTTGTTTATAAATGATCTATGATGCCAGGGAATGCCACCCAAGGCAACGTTTCTCCCTAGAAACGGAAACATGGCAGACATTTTCGGAAACGTCTTCTATGTTTTCAATGTATTTTCAATTTTTAAAGCCAAAAAACTTAAAATAAAATAAAATAAATGCATTTAATGAACCTAAACCTAATCTACCTGCCTAGACTTGCTAAAGACACTTCCTAAAAGCTATATAATGACATCTTGGGTCCATTCTAAATCACACTCTCATTTTCTCTTGCTAAATTCAGTTTTTCACTAAACTAACATTTAGCATTGTGAAGAGCAAAGAGACATCAAGGAGCAGCTTGAAGGAAGAGTTTAGAAGGTGTTACTAAGAGCTAAGAGCATCAAGGAGGAATTTCAAAGCAGATTTGGAAGCTTCAAGGAGGAAAAACCAGGTATTTTTCAATTTTTTTTTATAAAGAAAATGTTAATGTGATCAATGATCACGAATGATGTGTGCATAATGCACACATCATTCATGATCATTGATCATGATATCAATATGTAGATTTAATGTAGTAATTTTTAAACTCTATGCTTAAAAATGTAACATTTCCTTTGCGGTTTTTAAATAAAAATCATTTTTTAAAAAAATTATAAATATCATCCAAACTCTGTGTATGCTCTCACCTCACACCTATACGGTGAACTTGGTGATCAAAAGCAAAATAGGATGCATAGGGTTTTTTTTTGTAGCTATTTTAAGAGTTTTTTTGTATTTTTTAAATTAAAAATCCGAACTCTGTGTATGCTCTCACCTCGTGCCTATATGGTGAACTTGGTGATCAAAAGCAGAATATGATACATAGGGTTTAATAATTTAATTCTTTTTCCTATTTTTTAAAACTAAAAATTCAAAATCTGTGTATGCTCTCACCTCGCGCCTAAACGGTGAACTTGGTGATCAAAAGCAGAATGGGATATGTAGGGTGTAGTAACTGTAGTTATATTTAATATTTATTGTTATCTAAGTTTATGTTTTTATTTTAAATATTTTTCAATGTAGGTTTGATTATTTGAGATAAATGGCATCCAGTTCAGCTTCAGTGGGAGGGCATGGGGAAGGAAGCCAAGGTGGGGGTGAAGTAGGCCAAGGTGGGGGTGTGCAAACTGTGGATCCTAGAGCTCCTCTTTGGAGACATGTGCAAGTGTTGGAGAACCTTGCTGGCGGTGGCTCTCGTGTTTGGATATGCAATCATTGCAATATTGAATTCAAAGCCTCATATACCCGACTCAAAGCTCATTTAATGGGGCAATCAGGAACGGGGATTAGAAAATGTGCCAAGGTTGAAAGGAAACATATTTTGGCATATATGAAAGAGCAAGAGGAGGCTGATTTGCAAGCTTCAAAAGCTAGATTTAAAACTGCTCCTTTGCAAAAAAGGGTTCACAAAAACCACCCACCTCATCAAACCATCCTTTTATTCAAATTGAAGTTGAAACTCCCATAGAGGAAGAGAGCTTGTCACGAAAGAGAACCTCCAAAGGTCCATTAGAGCAAGCATTTGCAAATGAGAAGAGGGAAGTAGCTGATGAGTTGATTGCTCGATGTGTTTATGCATGTGGGTTGCCTTTCAATGTGTTGCGGTCACCATATTGGCAACAAATGGTGAGAGGAATTAATGATGCACCACAAGGGTATAAAAGCCCTAGTTATGAGAAGGTGAGAACATCATTGTTGGCGAAAGAAGTGGCCCATGTACATACTTCTTTGCAGCCAATTAGGGATTCATGGAAGGAATCAGGGGTATCTATCATTTCAGATGGATGGAAAGATGCCCGAAATAGACCCTTAATCAACATTGTTGCAGTGTGCCCTAAAGGGGCAATGTTCTTAAGGGTTGTTGATTGTGAGGGTGAAGTGAAAGATGCTCAATTTATTGCTAATATTTTGATTGAGGCTATTGAGTCAGTGGGCCCTCAAAACGTTGTCCAAGTCATCACGGACAATGCCAAAAATTGTAGAGCGGCAGGGCTGATTGTTGAAGGGAGATATGAGCACATTTTTTGGACACCTTGTGCAGTACACTCCTTGAATTTGATGCTACAGAAGATTGGCAAAATACCATGGATAGAGGAAGTGTATACAGAGGCAAATGAGATTCAAATGTTTGTCACAAATCATCATATGTCCCAGGCTATCTTTAGGAGGTTCTCAAAGTTGGAGTTGCTGAAGGTAACAAAAAAATTTGCTAGTTTCTAATTTTTATTTGCTAACTTTCTATGAAATATCAAATTATCATTTGAATTTCTTTTAAATTTAATTTTATATTTTATTAACTTGTTTTAATAGGTTGTTGAAACAAGATTTGCCTCTCACACGCTCGTCTTGAGACGACTTGTGAAGGTAAGACAAGCCTTGAGGCTTATGGTGATTGATGATGTTTGGTCCGTGTGGAGACAAGCAAACACAGAACGAGCCATCAAAATAAAAACATTGATACTTGATGATGATTGGTGGGAAAAGGTTGCATACTTGCTCAGTTTTACTGAGCCTATTTTATCTATGATTAGATATGCAGATACAGATGATGCTTGCATAGGGGAGATCTATGATGGCATTGATTCTATGCTTGAAAAAATTAGAGACATCATACAAAAAAAAGCAAGATCCTGAAGAAAAATTCTACATTGAAGTCAAGACTGTGATCATGAGAAGGTGGAATAAAATGACCACCCCATTGCATCTTCTAGCCTATGCCCTGAATCCCAAATATTATAGCAGTGAAATACTTGGGCTACCTGGTAGGCAAGCACCATACAATGACCATGAAGTTGCAACTGGAACTAAGGCAACATTCCGGAGGCTTTTTCCTGATCCAGCTGTAGCTACTGTGGTCCGCTATGAAATGGCATGCTTTGTCTCTTCATCTAATAGTAGCATGAGTGAAGCAGATGCATTAAGTGACAAGTACAACCTAAAGCCATTCATGTGGTGGTATGTACATGGCCATGATTGCAGGCACCTACGAACTATTGCCATTAAAGTCCTCTCACAGGTATAAAATATTAAAATTTAAAATGAAATCAAAAGTTTGTTTATTAATTAAAAATTAAAAATGTATGTTCTTACTTCTTAGTAAATTAATTTTATTACTAATTGAAAATTTCTAACTTCTTTTTTGTAACAGGTGGCTAGCAATTCTTCAGCAGAGCGGAATTGGAGTACATATAGCTTCATTCACTCAGCCAAACAGAACAAGTTAGGATCCAAGAAGGCTGAGGATTTAGTGTATGTACACTCCAATTTGTGCATCCTCTCACACAAGACTGAAGGCTATATTAGAGGTCCCAACAAACTTTGGGATATTGATCCTGAGAGTAGTGACTTTGATGCTTCTGCTGCTACTCTTAGCCAACTTTCCTTGTTTGGTATTGATGAAAAGAATCGGGATCCAATGCACAAAGGATGGAAATTGGAGCTAGTGGGAGTGGAGCCTGCTTGTGTTCATGGAGATGATTATGAGGAAAATTTGGATAATATATTTTAGAATCTAGAATCTAGATTATTATCATGTATATGTTAATCATTGAAATTGTAACTATGTTGAATGATGAGTAATGACTCTTTAGAAGTTCAAATTTCAATGAATACAAAATATTTTGAGTGCTTTATCAATTACCTCTTATGGTCTACAATTATAAAATGAGTATTATGCATATATATATATTTTAATTTTATTTTTTATAATATATTATGCGAACGTTTCCGGTAACGTTTCGTATCCAAAGTTTTATTAAAATTGCCGTTTACGTGTTTCGTATCCGTTTGTTTCCGTTTCCATTAAACGATTTAAGATATAAACTACCCTACACTTAGAATATTTTCTAGGTTTCTCATACGATTACATCTGGTTCGATTCCGTCTTAACCTTTATGATAGGTAAAAGGGTTGATTTAGTTGTCGGTCAAATTTACATCAACAACAGGGGTTTCGTCCTTCTAGGAAGCCACACAAGAGGGTTTTCGTCCTCAAGTGGAAGAACATGGAGCAACAAGCTCACAATGCCCAAATAGGAAAATGTGCCAAAATCTAGATGCTCTAAATGAGGTCCTAAGTCTCCTTTTATAATCTTCTTTTGGCGCCAAAGCTTGAAAGATAAAACCGACCCATAAGAGATGTTATATTTCTTCATTAAGCTTCTTTTATTTGCCTTTAACCCAGCTGACCTGCTTAAGAGGGAAAACACTAAAAAGAAAACATAAAAATTAGAAAAACGAAAGCAAATGAAAGCTCAATGTTCTTCTCCAACTCCTCTACTTCTTTGCCATGGAGAAGGAATGGCAAGAAGTCCAAATTCTGATTCTTAAGTGGGAAAAAGGGACATTACAAAATCTGAATTTATTTCTATTTATTTTCCAGTTGAAAGTAAGCAATAAATACAACTGACTGTATGAGCAAAAAGAAGGTGAAGGAGAGGCCCCAACTGGCTGCAAATACTGCCCTAGGGCAGATTATGGCATGAAGCAAGGCCCATCACCTAATGCACCTCAATTTGCAGCTGAAATAGCTTCCAAAGGGGCTCATCCAACTCTAAAATGCCCCAAAATTGCCCCTAAAAATGTCCAAAATAAAGGTCGAAACCTCAAAATCCGTTGTTCCATCTATATCTTTGATGCCCTAGCTATAATAACTCTGAAAACTGCCTTGAAAACGTGCCCTAGCTTGACAAATTTGACTGAAACTGAAATTCCTTGTCAAAAAGAATAGTTGTAACCCACTGGATGGAGTCACCTTCTAAGGGTTAGAACGTTTTAGTCGCCTAACCTTGCTACAACAAAGGGTTTTCGTCTTGAACGCAGATGGGAGTTGGAGCAACAACCCAAAACCTCAAAATCACAATGTAATGTATGCAAAAGATGCTCTCAAATGATCCCCTCACTCTTCTTTTATAACTTTCCATGTCACGTTCCACAATGAAAGAGTCCCAAAAAACTTTCCCCTTTTCTAATTCCTCATTGATATTGCTTTATTATAAGTAACTTATTATAATAATAAAACTTCATCATCAAAAAGTTACTTTTTTATAATAATAGAACATAAGTGTCTTTTATTGCCTTTTATAAAGTTACTTTTTCGACACTTAAGTTATATTATTAGTTTATTATACTTTATTTGAAAAAAGGGACATTACAGAATCGGAAGGGGAAGCACAAAGGGCAAGAAACAGAGAAAAGAGAAGAGGTTGATACTATGGATGGCACCCTTGCCACATTATCAGGTGCTCCTAGATATCACCCTTTTAGAGTGAGAGGAGTGTTGCAAGGAAACAGGGTAATTGTGCTGATTGATAGTGGGGCAACTCACAACTTCATTGATGAAGGATTGGTGTCTAGGATGGGGCTGAAAGTAGAAGACTTCAAAGGCTTCAATGTGATGGTGGAGGCTGGGTTCACCATCCCATGCATCAAGAAAATTGATGATGATTTCTATGTAGTTGGTATTGGTGAGATTGACATAGTCCTTGGGGTGCAATGGCTGCATTCTCTAGGAGAATTCACCCAAAATTACCAAACCATGGAGCTGAAGTTTAAATCAGCTGGTAAAGAAGTAGTGCTGCATGGAATGTCCAATAGAGCCCCTATGGTGGTCTCAGCTAAGAGAATGGAAAGGGCTTTCAATAGCGGGCAGGTTGCTTGGGCAGCACAATGTTTTGTGAGTTCTACAACTCAGATTTCAGAACAACAGCCGTATCATAAGGATATTCAGCCTATAGTTGATAAACATGCTAAGGTTTTCAGTGTTATTCCTCATGGATTGCCCCCGGATAGAGGTTTTCAGCATATTATTGAGTTGGAACCCGACACTAAAGTAGTAATGACTACTCCCTACCGCTATCCTAGAGCTTACAAGGAGGAGATTGAGAAGGCCATCAAAGAACTATTGGAGATGGGACATATCAAACCTAGTTATAGTCCTTTTGCTTCTTCGGTTGTCCTAGTGAAGAAGAAGGATGGAACCATGAGGATGTGCATTGACTACTGCCTTTTGAACAAGAAGACCATCAAAAATAGGTATCCCATTCATAGGATTGATGAGCTACATGGAACTATCTACCACTCAAAGATTGACTTGAGGACTGGATATCACCAAATTCGGGTAAGAGAGGAAGATGTTCAAAAGACAACTTTTAGATGTCACTTTGGGCATTTCGAGTTTTTAGTTATGCCATTTGGGTTAACTAATGCACCAACAACTTTCCAATCGTGTATGAATCATGTTTTTAGCAAATACTTGAGGAAGTTTGTCTTGGTCTTTTTTGATGACATCTTGGTATATAGTAGAACGTGGGAAGAACATCTTCAACACTTGGATATAGTGTTGGGAATTTTGGAACAACAGACGCTTTTTGCAAAAGAATCTAAGTGTGAATTTGGTATGTCTGAAATTTTATATTTGCCATGTGATAAATGCCCAAGGGGTTCATGTTGATCAACAGAAGATCCATGCCATCTTGGATTGGCCACCACCTACAACTATGACACATTTGAGGGGATTTTGGGTTTGTGTACCTAGTATAGAAGATTCGTCAAGGGGTTCTCTCATCTTTCTCTACCAATGAAAGATTTGACAGAAAAAGGAGCTTTCAGGTGGTTCAAAACAACCCAAACTGCATTTGATAAACTCAAGGAGGTGATGAGTTCATGTCCGGTACTTGCTGTCCTAGATTTCTCCATTCCTTTTGTGTTGGAATGTGACACTTCAAGTGAGGGTATAGGGGTTGTTTTGATGCAAAAGGGGCATCCCATTGCCTTTGAGAGTCGGAAGCTCAAAGATGTTGAGCGTGGGTTCTCTATATATGACAAAGAAATGTTGGCCATCATGCATGCGCTGGCCAAATTTAGGCAATATTTAATTTGTGGTAGGTTTGTGGTCAAGACAGATCACAATAGTTTGAAGTTATTTCTTAGTCAAAGGGATTTGAACAGGTGTTCCACGAGTCTCGGAATGCGGGGACAAGTTTAAGAGACGGGGACGGAGGGCCTAGTTTTAGGGACGATGACGGGGCAAGGATGGTGCCACAAATATATATATATATAGTACTTGAAAACTTAGCTATAAAAAGTGTAAAATGAACAAAAATGAAACTTTTAAATACTAAACACATTGCATTGAACAATGAAAATGTCAAATATCAATATATTAATATTTATATTCAAAATGATGATTACATTCAAAATTCAAATACAGTTGGCCAGTGGCTCAATGCAATGAAGATTTGGCACTTGCTCTAACTCTTGTTGTTACTTGTTGCTAATGTTGTCCCTCTTCCTTGCTAATGCTCTCACTCTTGCTTGCTAATGGTATTGCTCTCACTCTTGCTTGCTAATGCTCTCACCCTCTCACTCTTGCTCGCTAATGCTTTCACTCTTGCTTTGATTTTTGATTGTGATTTGGAGTGAGGGTGTAACTCTTATTTATAGTTTGTTTTGGAGTGCTTAGGGGTGGGTGGGGCCCATTAAGTATTAGGTTTAGGGTTGGGGGTCTAACTTTTTAAAACAAATTGAATTAAAAAAAACCCTTTAAGGCAACTTATGCTGTCGGGGATGCCTAGGAGTCTCTGGGACGGCCTGAGAGACTTCTAGAAGTCTCCGGGACATCCCACACACACCCAACGTCCCTAAAAAATGGGGTCGTCTCAAAACGTTCCTTCTTTGAGGGAAACATTTCAAGACGTCCATGAGTCTTGGTGGCGCGTGGTAGGACGGTGGGGGCGTTCCTTGAGTCTCCGAGTCTCCGGACGCCCCGAGTCTTTGGGACGACAAATTTTGGGGGAACGTGTCTCCATGGAACATTGGATTTAAATGATAGGAAACAACAGTGTGTGAGTAAACTTCAATCTTATGACTTTGACATTGAATATGTCAAAGGAAAAAACAAATTGTTGCTGATGCATTGTCTAGGATGCCAATTTTGTGCTCCATGTCAGAAATTGCAGCAAATTGGAAAGTGCTAATAACAAATGACAAAGAATGAATTTAATACTGCTGTCTTTGAAGGGAAAATTGATGATGACAGGTACAAAGTAGTAGATGCTCTCATTCTCTACAAGAATAGGATCTATTTAGTCCCTGTTGGAGCTCAAAATTGCACCCTGTTATGAATCATGAAAGATTCAGGATTTTGAGGCAATATAGGACTATCTCCGAGTGTGGGACTTGGGGCTTGAGACAAACGTCCGGAGAAGGCTGACTTCCTATGTTTCGCTGATTGGAAAATCCACAGAACACAACCTACCCTAATGCTAAAACTACTCCTATAGCTAACCTACTCTAAAACATCCAAGGGACCAGGGAGAGAGAGATGCGTAAAGCAAATCCTAAGTTAAAGGGGTGGTGATAACACTAGAAGGAAGGTGGAACTCCAATTCTAAATGACACATGCAAGTTTGCATAAAAAGCGACCATGAAGATGCACACAGTTCTAATGCAAAGAAGTGAAAGAATACAAAACATGCAAGAGGGTAGAGATATTCATACCAAACATGGTATTTGAAAGAAAGAGAAAAACCACACAGTCTTTGAGTCTCTGGGACGTCCCAAGTCTTCGTGACTAAAAATTTTGGGGGAACGTGTCTCCATGAAACATTAGATTTGAATGACAAGAAACAAAAGTGTACGAGTAAACTTCAAGCTTATGACTTGGACATTGAATATGTCAAAGGGAAAAACAATGTTGATGTATTGTCTAGGAAGCCAATCTTGTGCTCCATGTCATAAATTACAACTGATTTGAAAGTTCTTATAACAACTGAATATGCAAAGAATGAATTTACTACTGCTGTCTTTGAAGGGAAAATTGGTGATGACAGGTACTAAGTAGTGGATGCTCTCATTCTCTATAAGAAGAGGATCTATTTAGTCCTTATTGGAGCTCAAAATTGCACCTTGCTCTGAATCACGAAAGATTCAAGATTTTGAGGCAACATGGGATTGTCTCCAAGTGTGGGACTTGCGGCTTGAGATAGACCTTTGGAGAAGGCCAACTTCCTCTATTTCGCAGATTGGAAAATCCACAGAACACAACCTACTCTAATGCTAAAACTACTCCGATAGCTAATCTACTCTAAAACATCCAAGGGACCAGGAGAGAGAGGTAGGGAGAGAGATATGCGGCGGTGATAAAGACTAGAAAGAAGGTGGAACTCCAATTCTAAATTACACAGATGCAAGCTCGCAAAAAAAGAGACCATGAAGATGCACATAATTCTAATGCAAACAAGTGAAAGAATATAAAATATGCAAGAGGGTAGAGATATTCACACCAAACACAATTTGAAGGAAGAGAAAACCACACTTGCATTAATCGATCCTTTACCATTTACATACAGAGCCGAGGCAAGAAAATCTCCATTCGCGAGTTACAGAGGTCGAAAGCATGAAGTTTCGAGTTCTCTAGAGGAAAATACAAAATATGCGAAGGAAGAATAGGAGAGGAACCCTTATAATGTGTGCAAGCACTTATATTTATAGAACTTGTGAAAGGGAGAAAGAGAGAAAAAAGAAGAAAGGACTGCCATGTTGGAGTACAAATATCTCAAATTGTCTTGGACAAACATGGGCGCCTTGATTTCTTGTAGGGTTGGCTTGTAGTATAGACATGGGCACCATTAGAAGAAAACTAACAACCACAACACGGTACCTTGATTCTTTCGCACACCATCAAACCATCCAGGAAGACGCCATACACCATTAAATTTTGGTGATTGGGGTGGTTGGTCGTTGGTTCAAATGCAGACCGCGACTTTAAGACCTTCCGCGAAAATTTGATGTTTTGGTGGTTTCCCGCGATTTACTTCGACCCCCGGTTTACCGCAACTTTTCATGTTTCTTGAATGATGGTTGGAGTTTCCTTTGCTTGGTGGGTTTGAGTGTTTTTACACTCCGCCATCAAACGCTCCTATGCCACCGAGGCCTTTTTGTCTTTCCGCGCGGTGCTTTACTTGCCACTATGTTCCTTTGTTCCGAGGAATTGACAACCCGCGACACACTATGATTTAGGAAACCCGCGAGAACACTAGGATAGTGTTTTGTGGCTTCCGACCTTAGCTGTTCCAACTTTGTTTTGCCCTACCACGTGGGTCTTCAAACTTCTTTGTGCATTGCGAACTTCTAACTTGGCGGACTTTGTACTTGGTTCCACGGAATTAACAAACTCCATAGAACTTTACGTCTTCTGAGTCCGTGTGACATTGTGTTTCTATGCCACGAAGCGGTAACTGCTCTCTCACTTCCCTTGCTCCGCTACCTCTTTACTTAGATGATTTCTTCAACTTTCCGCATGATATACAACTTCGTGGTGCTCTAACTTGACCTTGATTCGCTAGAGACCAATTTCCTTAGTTCTGCGAAAGTCAAGCAATCTCCGCGAAGGGCTAACTTTGCCAAAATCTGCCTAAGTCCCGAGTGCTCATTCCTTTGTTCCGCGGGTTAGGAAAACCCGCGGAACACTACGTTCCTGCACATTCCCGGAAGATTAACTTAGTGTCCGTTGGCTTTTCCGGACCAAAATTGTGGCTAATTTCATTTTGATAAGTTGTTCAAAATTACATGGGGTGTAATTTTGGACAACAGTTTAGTGACCTCCAGGGACATCTACATGCTAGATGATGAAGACTAGTAGCCTTGAAACATCCATTGGGCATGGAGTCAAGCATATTCTTGAAACCGATCTCAACTTTTAAAACCTATCTCCTGGATCCATAAGAACTTAGCAATGATCTAGAATTGCTTGAAGTTGATCTTGTGGAGCTGAAGGATATACACTGAAAAATGCTCCAACTATCTGATTATGCTGTGGAACCTGCTCTGAAATGACCCATGTATGTCTGCAAGGGGCTTCCAAAACCTATGTACAAAAGGGAAGATCATACATGTTTCAAGTGAAACATGCATAGAGTGCACAAACACTTATTACAAACAAAGATGATCACCACAAGGACTGAGGAAAAACACTCAATCAATGATCAACACACAACAAAAGGAGGGAACCTCCCACAACACACAAAACACAAGTATTTACATGTAATGTCCCCAAATGGGACTCTTTAACCTCAAGTTGGACTTTCAACCAATCCCAATACCAAACACAGATTTAACAAGGTGAAAGTAATTAAATGCAATGCAGATCAGAATTATTTAGGAGAAATGCGACTAGGGTTATAGGGTAAACCCATATAAATCAGTCTTCAAAACTTAACCTTTCCTACTCAAGACTGAAATACAGATTTTTCAAGGCCACAATCTGAAGAAATATGCAGATTTAAGTTGCAAAGCATAACTGAAAATGATTTAATAATTCTGCAGAGATAAAGTACCAGATATGAGCTGTATAATGCTGATTTTATTCAATAAAAACTCTGCAAAATCCAGCCTGCAAGTAAATTTGTAGGAGAGGGTTTGGAACCTCTGAAACACACTCCAAACTGTGTCTAAAGATGACTAGAACCCAGCTCTAACAGCAGCAAACAAAAACTGAATTTTATGCCCTTCCAATATACCAAAATATGCCAATAGCTGGGTCACTCCAGCTGGTATAAATGATCCAAAAATCAGATTTTATCTTTGAGACTTCAATGTACAAAAGATGAGTCTAGAGGAGAGTTTTCGTTCTCCCTTAACTCTAGTTTCTGAGGGTTTTCGTCCCCAAAATTTTATAGCAGCAAGCACTAAGCTTCCAAGTCAAAATTAGAAAATAGAATGATCATAGCATAGAATAGAATAGAATGACCACTTTCAAGTCGACTTCTCCTTATAAAGGAAGAAGAGACCCAAAACAACCTCCAAGGCCACAAATCCGCAAACAAGGAACATTTAATGCATTTCTCACACATACCCCTACCTAGACCAAGTCGCATTTTTCCCTAGAGGGAATACAAAAATATAATGCTCTTTTATCTTTTCTAAGTTTCCCATTTCCCTTCTAAGGCAAGTCGCCATTTCTCCTAGGATGGATAAAAATTACATTTTTAATAATTGCTTTTGCCTTTGTTTGCTTTTTAGATGTTTATTTTAAGTTCATTAAATTATTATAAGTGCTATGGGCACATTTTCCCTTTGCTACGGGCACTTTTCCCTTTGCTACGGGCACTTTATAATAAAGTAATAGAACTTAAGTCCCCCTTGTGTTTGTTCCTTAGCCATCGGGGAGACAAAATAGGCTAAGGGTCTTCGACTGGGAAGGGGATATTACATTACAAGATGCCGTGGAACAACTTAATGGGAATGTTTGAGATAAATACCATTGACTGGTATTCATAATGCTTCTCCATCAAGGTTGGATAACTCAAGGAGTTACGCTCTTTACGTAGTGATGATGTATGACACTCTAAAGTGCATCAAACTTAGAGTGCCGCCTTGATTTAGCTCTATCCGCGTCCCACTTGAGAACTAGATCACTGCGCTCTTGAAGCATAAACTTTGGATTTCCCGTCAAACCATTGTTTGGTTGACCTTTGATGCTCTTCTAGCTTAATCATGGCGGATTGTCTTAGTTCTTCAAGTTCAATCAATTCCGCCATTCTAATTTCTCTTTGATCCGCACCCTCAAATTCCAATTTGTTGAGCTAGCTCCAATGAAGGTAATTCAAGTGACAATGGGAGCCTAGCTTCTCTGCCATATACAAGGACAAATGGGGAATTGCCAATTGCTTTTTTTGAGTAATTCTATCAGCCCAAAGAGCACTCTTTACTTTGGTATGCCATTGCCTTTGATTGACCTCCATAGTCCTCTTCATGATCTTGATCAGGTTCTTGTTAGTCGATTCTACCAAACCATTACCTTGCGGGTAGTAATTGGAGGAAGTCTTCAAATATACGCCATGTCTGAGAGCCCAATAAAAATTTTGGAACCCAAGAATGCTTTAGCATTATCAGAAATGATGGTTTGAGGAACCCCAAACCTTGGTACAATGTCTTTTAGGAAATTTAGGATGATTGATTCAATAGTCTCCTTGAGTGGTATGGCTTTTGTCCATCTGGTAAAATAGTCAGTTGCTTTGTTAAGACCCATTTGTGACCCTTGATGGAGGATTAATCATACCTATAAAATCAAGTCCCCATTGAGAAAAGGGTTCATCCGCTTGAATAGGATGAAAGGGAAGGGCCGCCATTTTTTTTCTTACCAGTGAAGAAAGCACATTCTTTACATTTTCTAACCCATTGATGTGAATTTGCGAACAATGTGGGCCAAAAGTATCCTTTCTCGATGATTTTCATTGACGCGGCCTTGGCTAAGAAATGTCCGTCGGAAAAAACATTATGGAATTCTACCAAGACTTTGTTTATTTTTCTCCTTCAATACATCTTAGCAGGACACCATCCATTCTTTTTGAAGAGAAACCCGCCGATTAATACATAAGGACTTTATCGTAACCTTAAGTTCCTTCTCTTTTCTTTTTTCAAACCAGGAGGGTAGTCGCTTTATTGCTAGATATGTTGCCATGTTGTTGATCCAACTATTGTGGCCAAGTTGACCTCCTTTATCTTGTGGATACTCTGTGTTGTGCGGAAACTCAACGTTATGTGGATATTCTATGTCCCGCGGACTTGTAGCACTCTGCGGATCTTCTTTGTTAGGACCTTCCAAGTTCCCTTCGTGATCCTCTGCGGCTTGTTCTGCTTCTTCCTCCATGAAGAAAGAAGCTTCTTGATTATCCTGAGCGTCTAAGGCAAGCTGCTCACATAGTGCTCTTCCTCTTACCACCAATTTTGTGGTTTTTATGGTTATGTTGAACTCCATGATTTTGGTTACTCATCCGGCTCTCTTCTCACTAATTTTTGCCCCCATGATGTAATCTCTCACGCTGGGATGTGAGAGTAGGACTCTTATGCGGTTGGCGGCTAGCATAGGCTTGAATTTTTTGAGACCTCGCGAGATGGCAAAGACATGCTTCTCTAAATGGCTATACTTGAGCTTGAAATCTTTCAACGCTTTGGTTGAAAAAGACCACATGCTTTTAAGTCTTCATTATTCTTTATCGAGTGAGAACTATGACGACTACACTAAGATCAACACCATAAGCATAAATGATGAAGTCCTTTACAAAATATGGATTGATGAGTGTTGGTGCTTGGGCAATCGTGGTTTTGATTTTGGTGAAGCTTTCTCTTCCTTCCATGGTACATTTGAAAACTATGTCCTTCTAAGCATCAAGGTGATGGGCCTAACTAATCTTGCAAAGTTAGGAATGAACTTTCTAACGAAATTGATCTTACTCAGAAAGGATTGAAGGGCTTTCTTGTGAGTTAGCAATGAGAGAGAGAGAATGGCGAGAGAGTCTTTCTGGTCATTGCATTACATCCTTTGAAATAACGTGACCCAAAATTTACCCTCCGAAACTGCAAAAATACACTTCTTGGGGTTTAAAGACACTCTAAATTCTCTACATCTCTCAAAACTCTCTCCAATGCTCCATGTGATGTTGACTCTGCTTTGAGAAGACTGTGATGTCATCCAAATAGACAAGGACGAATTGATTGATGAGTATGCGGAAAGCAATGTCCATTTCCATCTGAAAAGTGGCACTCACGTTTGATAAACCAAAATACGTTTTTGATATGCATATGTTCCCCACTTAGTCATGCACAATGTTTTGTATTGATCCTCCTCTTTGATCTTAATTTGATTGAAACATGAGTAGCCATCAAGCATAAAAAATCTTTCAGATCCTTCTACTTATTTGAAGGATTTTTTCCATGGAAGGAAGAGAATAATGATCCTTCAATGAAGCTTTGCTCAAGTCCCTGAAATCCACACAACTTTATTTCTCCATTCTTCTTCCCCACCGGGACCAAGTTTTCAACCCAAGAGAGTACTTATGGGAATATACTTTTCCTCAATGAGGGGATAAATTCCTTCCTCATGAGGGCTCATCTTGGGTTCATGTTTTTTTTTTAATTGGCTTGAATCTTAGCCAGGATCAAGATCAATAACATGTTGAGCAAATGTTGGGGTCAAAACCCTTAAGATCCTCATAATTCCATGAAAGATATCATTAAATTCTATGACATAAGGAAATAAAATCTTGCTTTTCCTTCTGATCACATGCCTTTCTAAGCAAGTAGTACTCCTTACCCTGTGTAATAGTGACTGGCTTGCAATCTTATTGGCCATGGACATGCTTTTGTTTCGTGCTTTAACCTCATCATCATGATTGAATATGTCTTCGAGGGTTACTAATCCTTTGGGTAGCTTGTTAGTCTCATAATTGAATGATTTGATCACCATAACTTTCTTACAAATTAGGTTGCAAACTAGAAGAGAATTCAACCTCATTTTGGATGAATTGAACTATTTGTCATCATTCTCAAATACTTGCCAGCTGACTTCATTGTCTAGAATGGATGGTCTTACAACCATCTTGACATGTTGTTTTCCTTGACAAGGTCCTTCAAGGGAGAAACCCGAGAACCAATGGTTGCCATTTGATTTGCTTCCTTATTTTGCTTCCATGACACCACTTGAAGGTTAAAACTTCAAAACTCTCTAAGAGATCCCAAACTCGATGCCTATAAGCTCTCAAAATCTTGTTCTTGGCCGCACACTTGCCTCTGACTTGGTGAATGACCAATTTAGTGTCCCCAAATATTTGCAAGGCCTTGATTTGTCTCTTTTCATGCAATGAGTAGGCCATGAACCAATGCCTCATATTCCGCCACGTTGTTTGAGCATGCAAATTGCAACCCGTGCAAAGAAGATTTTTTTATTTGTTGGGGAGACAAGAACTACACCCGCCCTAGCTCCATTCCTACTTCTTGAACCATCAAAGTACATTTTCCATAACCCGAAAAGTGTTGATTTCTTCTTCCTTTGCTGCATGGGAATAGTGAAATCTTCTTCATGGAAACAATAAGTGCCTAGACCAGTCTCCACAGTTGTGTCATAGGGGTAAAACTCATAATGCTCTTTAGCCCATTCATCAAGATAAGATTAGGAATTGAAATTGATGAATGCACTGTCTCGATGATTCAAGATCACTGCTTACTTCTCCTTGGATCATGCAATTTGCATTAATAGATTAGGATCATGAACTTCCACATGATAAGTTGAGATGGGTTCAACTTTGATTGTAAACCTAGTTCCATACCTTGTTCTCAAGCATATGAGACCAATCTGAAGAAAGATATCCACCCACTTTGGTTGTGAAATCTCTAGAGAGGCAGAGGGAAAATAAGGTGGCAAGTCAATCACAAAGATGTCTTGCATTATAGTTAGGCTTGGCAAGCATGAAGAGTTAACTCTAAATCCTTAATTACACCCAAGACTTGCACTATTGATCCATCAAGTTGCAAAACACCCTTTGAGGTTGGATTGTACTCAATTCCCAAGATATTTGCAATTTTCTTTGGCATCACTTAAGTACTAGCACTAAAATCTATCATGTAATTGTGTACAAGGTGCTTTCCAACATGAGAGACATGTAGAAAGGAGGAGGCTTGACCATTTCACTTGTTCTCCTTGGGATGAAAATGATGACCATGGAATCTGCTTTTCATGCATGGTGGGTTCAAGAGGTGGAAGTTGCTTCAAGGCTTCTTGCAAGAGATCCCTTTGAGATGGGATAGATAGGGCATCCCACATTGTGACGTTCAAATTTGTCCTTTTCATTTGTTCCACAATGTTGAGGGAATACCCGCACTTTTTGTAATGAGGAGCGACATGTTTTTTCTTTCTTTCTCCATTGCAAAAACACTTTGGTTGGAAAAATTTGCATGCCATGCGGGTCCGTAGTTTGCTTGGATTTTGTGTGTTCATGAGAACTTTTCATTCTTATTTGAGCTAAGTGATCCACGAAAGACTCCATGAAGATGAAATTCCGCCCAAGATCCACAGGTTGCGTAGGAATATCATGCAGAGTTGGAGAAACAGGAGGAGATCTTACATCCATCTGTCTCTTTTTGGACCTTGTGTTATTCGCCACATGAAGTTATGGCTTATTAAATTGGCCATGAATTGGATTAACCACACAAAAATCTTCAAGTCCAAAAAGCATGAAGTTAGGCTCAAGAGTGGCCTCTTGTATCTCTTCTACATTTTTTGATGATGGAGCCATGCGGCTTTTTTTCTTGCTTGGTAAATGGAGTTTGGACCATAATAGCTTTCTCCCAAAATAGTTCATTCTAGCCTTACACGTGTACTATTGGTTATGAGGTTGATCACAAGGATAACACCATTCAAAACCTTGGGCCATATTATTTTGAACTGGAATAATGGCTTTGCTTAAGCTAGGAGCTGGTAGGGGTTGCGGGTTTGGATTTGGTGGTCTTCTTAGTGGGTAGTTCTATCCAAATCTCTGGTTTGGATATTGAGAGCCTTGTTGTGGGTAACCCTGAGGAGGATTAGGATAATTTTTTGGAGCTTGAGCTTGTTGTCTCTTAAGGAGACAATCTCATTTGTTAATTTTTAAGTTTGAACACTAAGGCTTTCAATTTCTTCTTGCTTTATGGAGGAACCAGATGTGGATGCAGAAGATGAAGCAGATGGTTGAGGAATGGGAGCAATGGTGGGTTGAGTATCATCATGTGGTAATTCAGGGAAAATGGGCATTGGTAATCTAGGGGCTAACTTACCCGCTTGGATTAAATAGTTTTCAGCCCTAATGGCTATTGCATAAGCATTTGGTAGTTGAATAACACCCATAGATTGAATCATTACTGCTATATCATAATTCAAAGCTCTAAGAAAGTATAAAAATGCACCTTGAGGGGTCGGTCTTAGAAGGATTGGAATTTTGTCCCATGTTTTCTAGAACCTAAAGTTGAAATCCGCCATGAGCTCATTTGGAGCTCACTTGATTGTGGTTAGCTTCTCAAGAAGAGATATGTTGTTTGCCTTCTCATCAAATTGCTTGAGAGAGGCGGTCCCAAGTTCATCCTAAGTGCAGATTGAAGCGGTTGGCAAACTTCTATACTACTGCAAGGCCTTCCTTTGAGTGACAACGCCAAAAGCTGCACAACTACATCATCTTCCGTCATTGTATGTACCAAACAGACATTCAAAATGTCTGAATGTGCTCCGTGAGTGTGGTAAAGTTTTCTCCTATGAAGAAGGGGATACTTTTTAAGGCGGCTATTGGGATATCATGTATCATGATACCATGTTGTGGGGCAAAGAATGGGATGGGTCTCAAACTTTTGATAGAAATGGAAAGAGTCTACCCGGAGGCGGAGTTCAAAAATCTTTGCTTGAGATACCGTGAATCTCGGTGGAGATCTTTCTCCTTGTCTTCTTCGTGGAGAGATGTGTAGGTAGTCAAATAACTCGCCTCTGGATACACTTAACCTTGTTTGGACTCTTTTCATAAAAACAGAAAGGACCAAACTACTTGAAACTTGGAGATTCAATGTTTGGGAGTTGTCGATGTGTCGAAAGAATGCCTCTGAAGGCTGAAACTACTAAGCTACACACCAAAACTCAGTAGAATGATATAAATCTCATCAAAATGTCCCACCTAAGGCACACAAAACTATTGGCAGTGTAAGGCACCAAGGTGGCTAGAATGTTGCAATGGAACACTTGAAAAGCTATGACCTTCAAAGTTTGTCCCACCGAGCGTGCCAAAATTGTTGGAGCTCAAAATTGCACCTTGTTCTACATTACGAAAGTTTCAGGATTTTGAGTCAACATGGGACTATCTCCAAGTGTGAGACTTGCGGCTTGAGACAGACCTCCGAGAAGGCCGACTTCCTCTGTTTCGCGGATTGGAAACTCTATAAAACACAACCTAATCTAATGCTAAAACTACTCCTATAGCTAACCTACTCTAAAACATACAAGGACTAGGGAGAGAAGTAAGGAGAGAGAGATCCAGAAAGCAAATCCTAAGCTAAAAGGGTGGTGATAGCACCCGAAAGAAGGTGGAACTCCAATTCTAAAACACATATCCAAGTTTGCAAAAAAAGACCATGAAGACACAATTCTATTGCAAAGAAGTAAAAGAATACAAAACATGCAAGAGGGTAGAGATATTCACACCAAACACAATATTTGAAGGAAAGGGAAAACCACACTTGCATTAATTGATCCTTTACCATTTACATATAGAGTCGAGGCAAGAAAATATCCATTCGCGAGTTACAAAGGTCGAAAGCATGAAGTTTCAAGATCTCTAGAGAAAAATATGAAAATATTGGAAGGAAGAACAAGAGAGGAACCCTTATAATGTGCGCAAGCACATATCTATAGAACTCGTGACAGGAGAAATAGAAAGAGAAAGAGAAAGAAGAAAAGACCACCATGTCAAGTACAAATCTCCTAAAACGTGCTAGATAAGCATGGGCGCCATGATTTCTTGCAGGGTTGGCTTGTAGTATATACATGGGCGCCATTAGAAGAAAGTTGACAACCACAACATGGTTGAGTTCTCTTGTGTTGAAGACTCTATTTGGAGGGTTTTGAAGTGTAAATAGAGCTGAAAATAATTTATGTCATTCCATCTAACCCTAGCGACTTGATTAAGACTTTTGGGGGCTGTTTTGGAGGTTTTCGGGTGTCATAAAATTTAGATCTTTAGTTCTTTGGAAAGATCTTAATTTATAGAATTATCTCGCATTTTATTCGAGGAGAAAATATGGAAAATTGAAGGAGTCATGCATTTTTGAATATTTCAGCTGCTGTGCTTTTCTCGGTATGGAAAATTGATATTTATATCAGATCTGCAGTTTGAGGTTGATTTAATATTGCATATGATTGTAGAAACTAGAAGAAATAAGGAGAAGATGTTTTCATAATTTTTGGAGTGGATTTGATGCCCTAAATGTGCTGGGCGACCTACCTTTTAGGTCAAAATTAGGGTTTTGGGTTGGCTGTGCGAAATCTGATTTTTGCGTATTGTTCTTCATAGTTTTGTGGTCCATTATCCAAAATTTTTGCCCATTTGGACTTTTCTAGTCAAGATATGAATTTTTAAAAATTGCAGCAGTTTAGGGTTTGAATATTAATTATTTACAGTTGTGTGTGATCAGATTTGTGTTAATTCCTAACTTGTCCTAGAAGGGGACATTACAATGGTATCAGAGCATGTTCTTCTGCACCTGTGAGGTTTGACATTGCTTGTGGATCATGGATTTATCTAGTGCAGGTAACATGAAGACAAGATTCCGGAGACTTGGTAGAGCTCTCAAGCACCTACCTCCATCAAAGGATGAGTTGCTCAAAATTCTGGAAGAAGCAGCAAGTTGCTTGGTAACAATAGAGCAAGATGATTATGGATCTATGCTTCTTGCAAGGGATTCCTTGGTAATGCAGCTGGCTAAGCACGAGTTGTTGGATCATGAAAATGGGGAGGTAAGAATTATGGTTATCTTCTGCATTAGTGAGGTTATACGAATCACAGCCCCAAAATTGCCATATTGTGATGTTATCATGGAAGACATCTTTGAGGTCATGGTGGGAAGTTTCCAAGGTCTGTGGGACCTCACAAGCCCTTCTTTTGGTAAGAGGGTTTGCATTTTGAACACTATGGCAAAAGTAAGATCTTGTGTTATAATGATGGATTTAGAATGTAATGATCTTATTTCTCACATGTTTGAGGTGTTCTTTGATGTTATAAGTAATGATCATGCTCAAGAGATCATGATTTCCATGCAAGCCATTATGTCTTTGATATTAAATGAATATGAGAGTCCCCCAACACACTTGCTATCTATGTTGGAGGAAGGATTGAGTCAAAAGACATCACGTGTTGCTCATGCACTTGCCAAAGGTGTTATAGAGCAATGTTCAAGCAAAGTAAAGACTATGATTCTCCAAGGTATGAGCTCTTTTGTTGTTGATGGTACATTTTTAACATCTAATGATTGCATGGGTTTGAATGGATGCAAGAAATCAGATTTGGATGATGAGCATGAAGAGGGCATTAGTGTCAAGCATGTGTATGATGAAAAAGAAATAATGGCTAAAGAACTTATGAGAGAAAAATCAGATTTAGTTCAAAAGGAAGAGCAGGTAGAAGAGCCCCTAGATGCAAATGAGCAAGGTAAAGAGTTATTTTTGGTTGAAGAGGTTTTGTTGCCTTTGCATGATTGCATGCATGTTGATAAAATAATCATGGGAGATGAGCCCAAGAGGGAAAAGAAATCTGATTTGCAAGTTTGCATGGACAAGCAAAATGAGGACAGCCAAGAGGTAACTAATGAACATTATTTAGTTATTACTAATGCTACTTGGATTGGCAATGAATGCAAGGATGAGGGGATGAATGATAGGAAAGAAGAAGAGGCATTTCCGAGCACTTTAGACCATTCTCAACTTGCTGGTCCGTACAGTACTGCTGTACATATGCAGCGAAAAATAGTGAAGGAGGAGCAGCCAAGGTCACTATTGAGTGATCAAACACAAGCTTCAAAGGGGCAGCCAAGGGTAGACCTCAATATGGCCCTAAAGGGGTCTATTTCACCATATCTCCCTCCACATAAAAGGCAACCACTTAACAACTACATTGAGGTAATAAATTATTCCAAGTTTGATTTGGCTAGTACTAATGATGAAGTTGTTGATGAACATGTGCATGCTAAAAAGGAAAAATCAGATTTGAAGGATAGCATTCACCCTCATCGTGAGCCATTTGAAGGACAAGAAGGGAGTGTGAGTCTCATGGTTACTCCAAGTCATTTCCTACATGACATAAGCATTGGTGAAGGGGTTTAGATGGAGAAAATGATGAAAGAAAGAGTGCTGTCCTAAACTCAGAAATTCTGAGTTTTGTAGATGTTGGGGGCAGCCCAAGGTATGATTATTCATGTTTATTTCCTCCTTATATATTGAGCTTTGATGAATATGGGTATGAGCATGTTAGATGGATGGATAAGAGGTATTTTGGTTATACTATTGTTGATGTTTTTGCTCCTAACACTTGGGTGCATAAGTGTCAACATGGCAAAAGGAAAGGGATGCCTAAGACTCCTTCTACAAACAAAAATCATGACAATAAGCTTGCTGGCCTGTGTATAACAGCGGTTATTAGGGAGCAAATAAGCGTGTTTTCTCTTCTAGAATCAAGTTCCAAGGAAGCTCCATGCACATGTCAAGTAAAGGTACATAATTACAAGGTGAGAAGTGATGTTTTATGGTACGAAAATGTAATGAGCAGCCCCAAGCATGATAATTTAGATTTATTTTCTTTATCCATAAAGAAGGTACATGGGCACAATCAAAGGGTTGAAGTTCCGTGGGTTTACGGTGATATGGTTTATGGATGCATGAGTTATGGTTTCTCTTTTTCTTATATGCATGGTGCATAAAAATAGTGAGATGTCATCCCTCTACATGGTATGAAGAAGTAAATAACAAGTTGTTTGTATTTACTAGTGCTCATGAGATGATTAAGATTCTATTGTTCTCATACCTCAATAAAATTCAGTTTTTTATTGTTGAGGTCATAAGAGGAAGGTATGAGCATCATCTATTCATGTTTGAGTTTGCCACCAAAAGGAAAATATGTATGCTTAATGTTTCCGTAGCAATTTACACTGCTGTCCTGCACATTTTCAGATTGTTGGGAGTTATGTTAGCATGCATGCATAAGGGTTCAGTCACATGGTATGATAATTTTCAGTTTGGGGCATCATTGATGCATGTTACAGGTTCTTCTTTTGGTCATTTAGCACTCCTTTTACATTGGGAGCAGCGAAAAGGAAGGTATGGTGTTGAGTTGTCATGTTATGTTCTGAGAAAAAAGGGTAAGCATGTTATATTTTCAGCCATGATAGTGAGAAGTGCCACATTTGTCATGACATTCACTTTGAATCAGCTCTATGTCATGCATATGATTGAGTTTCAGCATGTGTTTTCTTGGGAACAATGTATTGAGGGTTGTGATGATGAAGAATGGATCACATGGGCTTCACACGGCATGGTAAGAGTCTCATTTTCGGATGTGCATATGAATGATTTTCAGATTTTTATTATGGGGAGTGAAATTTCATTTGCATGGGGGCCTATTGCATTTACTAGATGGTTGCTCATTGATGTGGGAAAAATAATTTGGAAACATGGTAGCTGCTGTCCTCTAATTTCTATGGATGATATCACCTCCATAATTCAGATTTTTCACATGTATTCGATGACATGGGTGATGGTACTTGATGTTGACTCATGGGTGACTATTTGGGGGTGGAAACCAGCCACTCCAATTCTGATTTTTGGAGATTACAACAACACTTGGGGCCACATAACAGAGTTTGGGGGCAGCCCATACATGGAGGAGTTGTACATGCCATGGAGACACATTGGAAAAGTGTTCTTCAACACTTATTTTTCTAATTTGTTTGTTTCATGCGCAGTTTGAAGAAGAAATTATAGTAGACTACACTCCTAACTTTGAGGAGAATGAAGCGGTCCAAGATATTGCAAATGCTACTTCACTTGAGTGGCATGGGAGCACGGCTTTTGGAGTACCACACTTTTGGACATGGACACATGAGCTTGTTATTGCTTGAGGGCAAACAATCTTGGGAAGGGAGGACTGTAATGTCCCCATTTTTGAAGACCCTTAGCCTATCATTCCCCGTGGGCTTTAGGGATGTTGCAAGGGGAAAATTATATTAAATAATTTTATAATATTGCCTGGAGAGTGATTTTAATCATTTGACATTATAAAACAATATTTATTTAATTATTTAATATTTATGGAGCAAGTAATGTATTTAATTATTTAATTAAATTCCCAAAATGCAAATTAAAAAGGGGAATTAATTAAATAATATTTAGGTGGCTTTTAAATATTAAAATCACCCTTTTTAAAAGGGGACGCCACACCTAGGGAAATAAACTGCTTTTATTTAATAATTTCCCTCTCCTAAGGATTTCAAATTTTGTGCCTCCTTGCTTATAAAAGGAGTGCTAGGATCATTGTTAGACTCATGTTATGATGATATTTATTTTATGCTCCATGCTTGGAGTTGGGATGCATGCCCATTGATGCTTTCTCTCTCTCTCTTGCGTGGGAAGTTAGTGAGCTGGTTTTGATCAATTGAAGTATTTTCTCTTGCTCCATTGTTGAGTTCTCTTGTGTTGAAGACTGTTATTTGGAGGGTTTTTGAAGTGTAGAAAGAGCTGAAAATAATTTATGTCATTCCATCTAACCCTAGCGACTTGATTGAGACTTTTGGGGGCTGTTTTGGAGGGTTTTCGGGTGTCATAAAATTCAGATCTTTAGTTCTTTGGAAAGATCTTAATTTATAGAATTATCTGCATTTTATTTGAGGAGAAAATATGGAATATTGAAGGAGTTATGCATTTTTGAATATTTCAGCTGTCTGCAGGCTTTTCTGGGTATGGAAAATTGATATTTATATCAGATCTGCAGTTTGGGGTTGATTTAATATTGCATATGATTGTAGAAACTAGGAGAAATAAGGAGAAGATGTTTTCATAATTTTTGGAGTGGATTTGATGCCCTAAATGTGTTGGGCGACCTACTTTTTAGGTCAAAATTAGGGTTTTGGGTTGGCTGTGTGAAATCTGATTTTTGCATATTGTTCTTCATATTTTTGTGGTCCATTATCCAAAATTTCTGCCCATTTGGACTTTTCTAGTCAAGATATGAATTTTTAAAAATCACAGCGAGTTTAGGGTTTGAATATTAATTATTTACAGTGTGTGTGATCAGATTTGTGTTAATTCTAACTTGTCCTGAAGGGGACATCACAGTTACCTAAGGAATTATGTAGTGCGGCAACAATCAACTTGGATCAAATGGCTACACATGGGTGAGCATTGTTACAATACATCATATCACATGTCCATTGGTATGACTCCTTTTAGAGCTTTGTATGGATATGATGCACTTTCTTTTGTTGACTTGGTCATGACGGATAGTAGAGTGCATTGAGCCAAAATTGTCGTCAACAGCCATGCTATCTTGGAGGTGGTCAAGGAGAACCTCAAACGTGCCCAAAATCAACAGAAGTTGTACGTAGACCAACACCGGATAGAGAGGAATTTTGAGGTGGGAGATATGGTATTTTTGAGTTTACAACCCTATAGATAGTCTTCCCTCAAGCAAAGTGGGGAAAAAAATCTCAAACCTGTTTCTATGGCCCTTACAGAGTTAAAATGAGAGTTGGAGAGGTTGCTTATGAGTTAGAGCTGCCGAGCATAGCCGGATCCACAATGGTTTCCGTGTTTCATGTCTCAAAATGGCACGGGACATTCCTTCAACTGAATTACCACCTCTAGATGATGAGGGCAAGTTGATTCTAATTCCAGAGGCTATCATTGATGTCAGGGAAAAGAAACTAAGGAACAAGGGCATCAAAGAATACTTGGTACATTGGAAGGATGCTACATGGGAAGGTGCTGCAATTTTGGCGCACCCTAGCTTGCAATTGCTTGAGGGAAAGCAATTTTGAGAGGGAGGACTGTAATGTCCCCTTCTCGGAATTAATGTAGAAAGAAGACCCTTGGCCTATTCCATGATTTCTTGTAGGCTAAAGGGGTGGAGAAAAGGGAAATAAGGTAATAATATGACTAAGTTAGCCAAAAAGTAATATTATAAAGGCAACTTATGTTATTATTATTAAAATAAAGGGGACTCTCTATTTTAAGTGACTTAATGCTAAAATAGAAAATAAGAAAGTCACTTTAAAAATTAAAAGTGCAAATATCCCACATGGAGCGCCCCACTTGGAAAAGGGAGACAAAAGATTATAAAAGGAAGTGAGGGGAGGGTTCATTGGTATCTTTTTCTACACACATCTCTCTACATTGTGAGTCTGAGCATTTTGCTTATACTTCTGCTATTGAGGACGAAAACCCTCTTCAGCAATTAGATTTGGGGATGAAAACCCTCAACATCTATTGGGTGACTTCATTCAGAGGCCACATTTGAGTGCATATTCAGATCATCAAAGCTAGGGCATCATTCTCCAAGGTTGGCGCAGGGGTTTGAGGGCAGATTTGGCAGATTTGGGGCTTTTTGCAGGCTGACGTCACCCCTTTGAGGTGGTTGTAGCTTACTCCTTCACATATCTTGGGTTTTGACACTTGCAATAGGTTGATTTATGCTTGAATCACCATGATCGGTCAGCTGGTTCATCCTTTTATGCCATTTTTGCATTTGTATGGTTAGTTGTGATTTAATTAATTTCCAGCTTGAAAATCAAATAAAAAAATTCATTTTGTTGTATGTCTGATCATTGCTAGTGAAATCAATAAAGTTTCCATTGTTTTAGAAATAGTTATGAGTGGATTGCAGTATTGATTTACTTTTCTATAAGGTTTTTCCAATTAAAAATCAGTTTGCTATTAATTCTGCCCTAAGGGGACATTTCATGGGAACCATCTAAATGGTGCCGACTTATGGTTCTTCTACTCTTGAGTTGCAAAAGCTTGCTGTGCAAATCATCAGCCAATGTTTTGGTGCTTCGCATGTGAAAGAAACAACCATACAATGATTTAATCCACACAAACAAGAGGAATTGACTAGGGGCTCAAAAACTCTCTCGATCTTGTGCTTGTGAATAGTAATTTACTTCTTACTCACTCTCTTGCAAATGAAGATGACAATTCTCGCCTGGAGAAGCATATTTTGGAGATGAAGAAAATGTTGTTGTTGATAATGAGCCTACTAATGTAGGATTAGATGAAGATGCTAGTAATACTTTTGATATATGAGTAGGATTTGATGTTGTAGATGTTTAAAATTGCATTCCCATTTTTAGTTAATGCTCTAAACTTTGAATTTTAAACAATGGATGATTCTCATTGCTATATTTTATATCAATATGTACTATCTATGAAGTTTGAGTCGTTACACTAATGTATTTTGACCTGCATTTATCTGTTTTGTACTTTAGTATACTTGTATGTTTATTTATTCTTATATTTTGATTGGTTTTTAAATTAAGTATGAATAATTATTAACTTCTATATATTTTTAAATTTGTAAAAGTTTATTTATTTTCATATTTGATTAGTTTTTAAAATTAAGTATGGATAATTATTAATTTTTATATATTTTATAAATTTGTAATTTTCTTTTGAACCAAACTGATCCAAACCAAACCTTTTGCAGAATCCCGAACTTCCGAATTTTTTTCCTCATCCGTTTTTAAACATGGTAACTATGGGTACCACAGTATAGTTGAAACCCCTTGTTGGGGACTCTTCAAAACCATTATGAGTTTATTAATTGAGTGTTTAGTAAGTCTTTTAGCCTAGTACCCCAACACCTCCTGCAGTCAAAAATATGGATGTATGATTAGATCTTATCGAGCAGTAGCATCCATTTTCCATTCCTCCCAATTAAACTATCTCAACAGCACAAGAGAAGGCATCGCCAGAGCACATCCATGGGAAGTGCTAGACCTGGCCAAAACAGCAATTTCCTCTATATTTACCTAGACTTAGAAAACACAACTCTTGAGTAAAAATAGATTGCGACTATAGAAATGAATTAACTTGGTTTAGATCTATATGTATTTTGGTGTCGAAGAGTTTTGAATTTCCTATCAATTGTGTTCATGCTACTCAAAAGTTATCCCGACGGATGAATGTCATTTTAGTAGCTGACATTATTTAACTCCAGGTATTATTTCTCTTGCTCGTCTTTACTGAATACTTATAAGAATTTGGTATAAAGGCATGTGAAACTTTCTAATTATGTCCATTTTCTAACAGTGAACTTTTGACTGTATGTATTTGAAGTACACATTACTGATTGTTTTCCTTAGATCAGATTCCAGGTATTGTGTTTGCTCGAGGTGGGGCTGTTGCTGTCTTGATGCTCATGGAGTGCGATGGAGAGTCCTATGTAGTGCTCACAGAACAGGTCTGTTTCTCTACTAGTTCAAAACAAAAACATCTTATTGATAGTTTCTCTGGAAAATCTAGTCAGTATTCTCCATCGGCTACTACGGTAGAAGTGAATGAGATGAACTTGTGTCGCCAATGAGAGAAGTTTTGTTGTGCAGGCTAGAGTTCCAGTTGGAAGAACAATTCTTGAACTGCCAGCTGGCATGCTGGATGATGATAAAGGAGACTTTGTGGGTGCTGCTGCTCGTGAGGTAAGATCCTTTGCAGCAGTGACTCAAGCACCTCAATATCATGAGAAATGACCATCTATATAGCTGATAGCTGATCATGGTCTTAAAAAATTGGAACATTGTGATATTAGTTTTTCAAACATGGCAAGATCTCACTTGCAGACTTGTCAGTGGTTGATTAAGATTACCTTGCCATCTTACTGTTTATTTTGTATTGAGAGATTACACTATCCAATAACAATCATATTGGTTATTGAATCCAGGGATGACTCTTTCCTTATTATCTCAAAAAGATATATATTTTCTTTTCATGTAGAGATGAAAATGAGCAGAAATGTAAATGTTCTGATGCATTCATGTTTCTCTCTTCATTTGGAATAAAGTCATTTATATACATATCGTAAGTTTTGTCCTGCAAGCTTTGATGATTCCTCTTCACTTGGATATTCTATGTAGTTATTTCTTCAGCATTAGTAAACATGCTGCAGCTCCACATTGTAGATAATTGTCCCTAGATGTATTGCACTTGTGTATCTTCATTTGACACATTTTCGTATTATGTTCCTGAGTCCTGACCAGATGAAACTGATAAACTAGTTGAAATTTAATTTTTTGAAAAAAGTAGACTATTCAACAAACAAAGGAGAACATTACTGAAATAACTCAAAAAAGAACCTTTATTGATATTAAAATATTGGCTTCAGACAATGCACAAGACAGCAAAAAACTACTTTAAGAACGTTTGATGTCAAATTAGGCCTATTTCACATCAAGACAAGTGTAAGTGCTGCACTTCATTGATTTAGTATTTCACAAAAGACCTACATAAAAATTCCCAAAGAGATATTCTATTCTAGGGCTTAAAGGCCTATTTAATTTGTCATTTTATTTTTTTTGCATTTGTCTTTTTCATATACAATTAATAATCTTACATGATAGCCTTTCTTCTTAAAAGTGTTTATTTTAAACATGCTGCAGCTCCACATTGTAGATAATTGTCCCTAGATGTATTGCACTTGTGTATCTTCATTTGATACATTTTCATATTATGTTCCTGAGTCCTGACCAGATGAAACTGATAAACTAGTTGAAATTTGTTTTTTTGAAAAAAGTAGACTATTCAACAAACAAAGGAGAACATTACTGAAATAACTCAAAAAGAACCTTTATTGATATTAAAATATTGGCTTCAGACAATGCACAAGATATCAAAAACTACTTTAAGAACGTTTTATGTCAAATTAGGCCTATTTCATATCAAGACAAGTATAAGTGCTGCACTTCATTGATTTAGTATTTCACAAAAGACCTACATAAAAATTCCTAAAGAGATGTTCTATTCTAGGGCTTGAAGGCCTATTTAATTTGTCATTTTTTTTTTTGCATTTGTCTTTTTCATATACAATTAATAATCTTACATGATAGCCTTTCTTCTTAAAAGTGTTTATTTTAATATTCCTATGCTCGCTTGCTCTAAAACTGCCATACAACCTGAAGTGGCTCCTAAACTGTATCCTATTCCTTATAGTACAAATTTGAGCTTCAAAATCTATTTCATTTATTGTTGGAAATGATTGCGAGCATTTCTACTCATCTGAAAACTAATAAATAGTTTGCAGGCATTGGAACAGTACTCCCTTCAATTGTTTCCCCAAAGAAATTGGAATACTGAAGTTGTTGTAATTTTGTGCCTTCCCACTCAGTTTCCTTCACGGGTAAATGCTTTCACTATATTGAGATAATCTGATGATACTTTACTCCTCAAAGTTTTCTTAGGGGTGGCCAAATTGTGATCTGGAATCACAATAACACTGCCCTCATTATCTAGGCATGTGGTATCATATTTGAAATCCAACATTTTTTCCTATTACTTTCTTTAAGAATGAGCTATGAAAGGTACTATGCACTCAGGCTCTTTCTTGTAGCTCAATAGTGCATGTAACCTGCCCCACCCTTGCCAGCATTTTATGAGGCTCATAGTATCTAGACTTATTTTTCTATGCCTCTCTAGAGATGTTTGCTTGTACGGTTGTAATTTAAAGAATATCCCGATTGCAAAACTCAAGTTCCTGCTCATTATGGTGTTTGTTCCTAATGGGATTATATGTTCTCTTCAGCCATTTTGAGTCTTCTTAAAATGTTTCAATATATCTTGTCTCTGGTCTAGGGAAGCACAAAATTTGGAACTTGGGTTTCCTTGACAGTCTATTTAATCAACAAGGGATCATTGTAGCTGTAAAGGGACCTAATTGGTGACATGTTATTTCATGTGGGATGTCATATTATATGGATCTTCTACAGATCACAATCTCTTTGGCCATTATGCTGCTAATTTGGAACATAGTTTCTCAATTAGCCAAGACACTTGTTAAACCATCTCCATTTTGCATATATGGTGGAAAAAAGTTAAATACCCTCTTCTGAAAGTTATTTTGGACATGGGCCACTAATAATGATCTTTGTAAGTCCTTGCAACCTATGAATATGCTGCATAGATATATCATAAATTATGAAGTTTTTGTTAGTGTCATCCATGGAAATAAAATGAGCATACATAGCCAATCAATCGACAATGATGGGGAGAGTTTTTCTCTCCCGCTTGAGGAAAGCCTGTAATGAAGTCCATGTGAATGGATTCAAGTGCTGCAATAGTCTTGGATTTTAAAGTCTTTTTTTCTTGTATTGACGAAGCTCAGATAAAGATTTTTGTTTTTATTTATCTGCCATATGACCCAAAAAAAGTTCATTTCTGTTGTAAAAAGTTTCAAAGAAACTATTGTGACAAGCAGCAGGCAAGACATGCCATTCTGCTAAGACCTATTTGAATTTATAATTAGGTACAATGTATTCGCTGTTCTTGTAGATAATCAAGGCATCTCACAATGTATACATGCTTTTTCCTTCTTAGGTACCATTGCATATCAACAACTTTGTCTTTGTTGGCGTATTTAACTAATACTCCTTCCAGACAGGAGCTGAATAGGATCATCAGAGAGGATATTTACAAACAGTTCATCCACACCACTTGGGTGAACCCTCATGGTGGGTTACGCCCAAAGATGGCTTTTTATGCGGAGCACTTCTTGGAGTTGAGTGACGGACTTATTATTCGTCCTCAGTATACCCTTCGCCATTGGATGCACGCTCTTCGCATCCCCTTGGTCAATTCAAAGTGGGTTCTCATAGGCTTCAAAGTGAGACAAACCACCAAATTGATCGGTCAGACAGGACTTGCCAACTATGCAATCTTTAGGAGGTTGAGACGGAAGCACACTTCATCTTCCATTGTCCCATCTACTACGAGATTAGGGGGAGGTTCCATTGTCTTTTCAGAGGGACCCGTGCACTTACTAACTTTTTTAGATATGTCGATCAGAAGTGCCTGACTTTATACATGCAGGAGGCTCTTAGGTTTCGGATCACACTATTCAGACACTTAACAAAGCAGACTCTCCCTAGAGGATCACTTCCTTCTTTCCGGCTCTACCCTTGGAGAGAGGCACTAAGCGCCAGATTGATACCGATTACAACGTCACACTCTAGATCAATATGGTTCAGGGGGTCCATACATAACCTCCCGATATCTCCCAGGCACCATTATACTAGTTCCAATTCCAGAGGGCGGACTAGATCCACCAAGTCCTTGAGACATACTACTTTCGACAGACAACAACATAGGGGAGGTCTTGTCATCTCACCTCCTCTTCCTCTTCTTCGGATCATCACACTATTATGAGTTTCTTCCATTGGTCTCGGATGTTAGGAGAGATGGATTTACCATTCCTAGATAGACATTCCCCATTGCTTCACCTAGGTCTTCTTCCCTTCTCATGCTTTGTACTTCTTCGAAACCTTTTGGTTTCCCATTTCGCTTCGCTTTTGGTCTTTGACCTCTTCTCTTGCTTTGTACTTCTTTCGGAAACCTTTTGGTTTCTGCTTTGTATGGACACATTTGTATTGTGCAGTCCAATTGACCTACTTTTTGTGGTCATTAATATAATTATCTTATCTTATCTACTTTCCAACTAGGATCTTCTAGCATTGTTAGTCATGAAAAAGAATTGAAAACCTTGTGACTTACTTATCCTCTTTGCTTGAAT